>JANJGK010000009.1:64011613-64021613 GCA_039081455.1 Macrobrachium rosenbergii
CGTCAGTATGTTTAACCCCAGCCAGTTTTCCGTCCCTCTTCTCCATACGCTATTCTCGCGTCTCTCTCATCACTTCTGGTTCACTTGTTTCAGTTGCACTCGAAATCATGCCCTGAATGCCTACTCTCCAGTTAAAATTAATATTCATTTTCATTTTTGCTGCTATCGGGCAATGACCAGATGTACATCCAGCCTTTTCTCTGTATTACACACACACACACACACACACACACACACACACACACACACACACACACACACACACACACACATATCCGTATATATATTCATAGTCTATTGTTATTTTGGTAATGCCCGTGTAATGCAGATGTGAGAGAAATGTATTAAATTTTGATTGGTATTGTAATAAGTGGTATGCATAAAGATTCACATAACCTCTTGATATACAGTAGATATACTTGTCCAAAATTTATAACTAAACCCACTTTATATTCGTACATTTATATATATATATATATATATATATATATATATATATATATATATATATATATATATATATATATACACATATACATATACATATATACATATATACATATATACATACATATATATATATATATATATATATATATATATATATATATATATATATATATATATATATAATCTTCAGCGGTAAATGTGATGCCAGCAAGATTCAAATGCTGTTCCCCTTTCCCTCTCCAAAGCAGTCTTCAAGGTGTAATTATTGTTCGTGGTTTCTTTGAAGGAGCTGCAAAATTTCTCCAGTTTTGTTTTCCGCTTGTAAGCTGCCCTCTTTGAGTTTTTCAGTATTCCGCTTAACAGCTCTGTGGAATATTCGTCATATCTCTTATTCCCCCCTCATGTAAGATGCTTCTCTTGTGCATCCTTATGTTGCAATCCTTTTGCGTTCAATCCTTCTGCATTGTGTTGTTCCACTCCTCTCCTGGATGATCTACTTTACGTTGTTTCTCGTTCCACTTTATCTTTATTGACATTTGTGTTGCTGCGAAATGGAGTACAGCCAGTCATTTATTTAATGATGGAAAAATGCGAATAAAGTCCTCGGGGTCCAGAACCGATGACATCTTTCTCGCGGATTAATTTCCGGACTTAGGGAAAGAAAACACAGTTCCTGCCCCCTGGAGATTAGCAGTTGTACCCTCCGCGAGCTGCCCCGATTGAAAGGAGATTGCAATTTAATAGTGTTTAAGAAGGAAATTGAGATGAGGGGTAAAAAGAGAAAAGGTAAATGTTTCCTCATCCTATTTGCATAATACATCCTTACGCTTCCTCGTAAGGCAAACGTTTCTTTTTACGTTTATTTTCGTGGAGGACAACGTTCTCACGCCACCTCAGAGGTAAATGTTGCCTCATGCCGTTTATGTAATACGTTCTTTACACTTTCTCAAAACCATTTTTTTTTTACTTTTTTGGCAACCATTCTCCTGCTGGACAACGTTCACGCGTCTTCTGAAAGGTTAAACGGTGCCTTATGCCACTTTCGGAGTACGCTCTTTTGCCCTCCCATAGTTAAACTTATTAGTTTTCTGTAAAAATAAACTATTGTGCCGGCTTTGTCTGTCCGCCCTCAGATCTTAAAAACTGCTGAGGCTAGAGGGCTGCAAATTGGTGTGTTGATCATCCACCTTCCAATCATCAAATATACCAAATTGCAGCCCTCTATCCTCAGTCGTTTTTCATTTTATTTAAGGTTAAAGTTAGCCATAATTGTGCGTCTGGCAGCGATATAGGATAGGCCACCACTGGGCCTTGGTTTAAGTTTCATGGGCAGCGGCTCATACAACATTATACCGAGATCACCGAAAGATAGATTTATTTTCGGTGGCCTTGATTATACGTTGTAGCAGCTGTACAGAAAACTCGGTTGCTCCGAAGAAACTTCAGCGCATTTTTACTTTCTTTTTTTAACCTTTGTTCCTCTCGAGGAAAACGTTCTCACACCTTCTCCAAGGTGAGTGTTGTCTTATTAATGGAATACATTCATATGCATTCTCAAAAGCAAACGTTTTCTGCGTTTGTTCTCCTGACTCACGACGTTCTTTAGCCTCCTCGGAGGTAAATGTTACCTCATTTCACTCTAGTAATACGTTTTCATGCTTTCTCAAAAGCAAACGTTTGATTTACGTTTATTCTCCTGGCGGAGGACAGCGTCCTCACGCCTTCTGAAATGTTAAACATTGCATTAAACCATTTCCGGAATACGCTCTTTTGCCCTCTGGAAGTTGATTTTTTTTTTAGTTTTATTCCTTTAGAGGAAAACGTTCTCACGCCTTTGCACTTTTAACACCGCCCCCCTCCTCCCCGCCCTGTCTCTCTCTCTCTCTCTCGTCTCTACTCCGACGCTCGCCCAGTTGGCCGTTCATCCGTCTTCTTGCAATATTGCAACACGCTAAGATAATGACACTTTCTTTGTCAGCATAGACACCACTGTGTACACACGTCATTCTGATATTCAGATCCAGGTTGGGTATACTCGATCAGGGATTCATTTTGCCATTGTTGATTCTTAGAAGTGGGTTCTTGTGAAGGCAAGCACTGGGTTATATGTGGCATTGCTATCCTAAAACAGTTCGCGTTGTATTGTAATAATATGCTTGTATTTGTATCTTTTTATCTAGTAATTTATTTATTTGTCTCTTTTTGTTTATTTCTAGTAATTGGTATCTTCTTTTTGTATTTCCTATTATCTTCTGTAACTTCTTTCAAATAAACACCATATTCGTGGGGAGCTTGAATTTCAAGTCAATTGCCCCTGTTGGGTTGTTCCATATGAATAGGGGTTTATTTCCTGAATAATAATAATAATAATAATAATAATAATAATAATAATAATAATAATAATAATAATAATAATAATAATAATAGCATTTCGTGCTACCTTATTGTTGACTCAGGTAATTATGTGACCATTAGTTTTATCTAATTGTTGACACATGTTTTTTGCTGAACGGTAAGTTATTGTGGCTTAATGATTAAACAACGCTGTATTTTTTGAAAAATTTCCTTATTCTTTTAAGCTTAGGCTGACTTAGTCGTTAACGGGATTCCAAATTATAATAGACTTAGTAGACTAATTTCCGAATTTTTTTTTTTTAATGTAAAGGTCGAAGGGAGGGGCAACTAACGTCCTCATCTACATCAGATCTGGAAGGAACAAGGAACAAAAAGTGCGAATGACCACGAAGGGGGACAGACAGACAGACAGACAGACATTGCATAGGTCAACCTGTTTGGTCGGTAGTCTATGCCATTTATTTCCAGATTGTGGAACTGTCCCCGTTACTCTCTCCATTCTTCCAGAATGTGGAAATGTCTGCGTTCCACCCTCCATTCACTTCCAGAATGTGGAACTGTCTCCGTTACTCTCTCCATTCACTCCAGAATGTGGAACTGTCTCCGTTACTCTCTCCATTCACTTTCAGAATGTGGAACTGTCTCCGTTACTCTCTCCATTCACTCCAGAACGTGGGACTGTCTCCGTTACTCTCTCCATTCACTTCCAGAACGTGGAACTGTTCCTGTTACTCTCTCCATTCACTCCAGAACGTGGAACTGTCCCTGTTACTCTCTCCATTCACTCCAGAACGTGGAACTGTCTCCGTTACTCTCTCCATTCACTCCAGAATGTGGAACTGTCTCCGTTACTCTCTCCATTCATTTCCAGAATATGGAACTGTCTGCGTTACTCTCTCCATTCACTTCCAGAACGTGGAACTGTCTCCGTTACTCTCTCCATTCACTTCCAGAATGTGGAACTGTCTGCGTTACTCTCTCCATTCACTTCCAGAATGTGGAACTGTCTGCGTTCCACTCCCCTCCCTGAATCCATACGCATCCTGGTTCTCTTCACCTCTGCAAAGAAAAATATGCGTCAACAGCATTTAGCATTGTCGACCGGATCTCTCTACCTCCGTGGCTGATGAGACCCTTGTTATACGCCGAGTTTGCAAAGTTGTCTTTTTTCCATTAGGGGAATTGTACTCGATACTTAATCCTCCTTCGGCTAATGCAACGCGTCGCTCTCGCAATGTTGTTGTTGCCTTCTCTCATGCATTCAGGGCTTTTTTTTATTTTTTTCTTTAAGCTCTTTTGTTTTTGTTCTTTCGCGAACAGCCTGCAACGTTTTAATAATCTTGGTACTTCAGTGTTGGTGGGATTTCATTCTGCTTTCAGTTTATTGTTTTGTTTTTTTTGCTGAGGGTGATGAAAATTTCTTTTGATTCTGGTGGATTATAGGTCTCTCTCTCTCTCTCTCTCTCTCTCTCTCTCTCTCTCTCTCTCTCTCTCTCTCTCAACTGTACTCTTCCTTGATTCACCTTTGTTGATTCTAACACCGTCAGAAGCTTCAGCTCTCAGATATCAGTTGAACTGACTAGATATTCATCATTTATACCAACATTAAGTATACTGCCAACTTGTTCTCTGTATTTTAAAATAGTAACTTGCAATTTTTTTTTTTTAGCATTATACACTTACAATGGTCTCTTTAACTGTTCATATATTTATTATCATCATTTACAGACTCTACAATCCATTTCACCTGCCTTTCTCAGTCTCTGTCGTACGTCTCAGCAAAGTCACTTACGTAGCTTCATGTCCTTCTTAGTGCCACTGATCATTTTCACTTGCCATGGGCATGTGATACCCCCTGACCCAGCAGCATTGTTCCCAGACTTAACCGAGTACCGGGACCTTTCCCTGAAAAAAGCGGGACCCCATATCTTAGGATTTTTTGGAAATAATCTCATTATGTTTCCCACACCCAAATTATTGCTGATGTACCAATCTGACCCAACCTAACCCAACCCAGCCTAAACCTAACCTAGGGGCATGGCTAAAAAACTGTGGCGGGTGCAATACTGGCATACATCTCAGGAATTTGCGACCCAGTACCGCCCTCTAAGGAAAATCACGTAAGCTTTAGCTGTCGCATACTGTGTGGCATGTCATCCAAACGCACTTTTAATTGCCATGGGCATATAATAATACCCCTGACCCAGCACTGCCCTTTCAGCAATCACAGAATACATATACTTTCAACGTGACCCACTTCCTAGCCATGTTGGTCGTTTCTTACTACTTCTTATAAAGTTCACTTATACCATATGAATACATATCCTTCATTTGTTAAATCTCCGCCATAACCCTCAGTATGCTTCCCCTGTCAGATATTCTGTTTATATTTATCAACTCCTTTGCATCACTCGCGTTGCTGTGACGGACAGCTGACTCTTTCGTCCTTCGTGACATAAATTTATTCGACCGTTTCCCACGTACCCAAGTCAGCTACTGAGTAGCATTATCACAATTGCATAAATTGCATTTCCCTGGTAATTGTGTCAGTTGCCAGAGAGCCTACTAGTTTGTTGCACGGTGTACAGTAATGGAATTTCAAAAAGTTGGAATTTCCAAATGTTGTTCTTTTGTGTGGGACGGAACTAGATTTTGGGATATGTGGCCATCTGGTGTCTATTGGCTTTCTCACTGGAAAACTATTATAAGGATTCTGTATCATTAGACAGTTTTTAATGTTTAAAGTTGTAAAGGAAGGAGTTTAGAGAAAGGACAGTATTAATGTAAAAGGAATTTGATAGAAAAAAGAAGAAAGATAATAAAATTCAGTTATATGGTAGCGCATAAATATAGCAGCTCTCTGCTTTATGTGGGACCCAGGACATGTAAGAAGAAAAACTAAATACACAATATCATTGATACATTAAAATATATTAACTGTTTTTTCCTCTCGTTTCAGGTAACCCCTATCACCTGTCGCCTTTGTTGTGAGGTAGCCAGACTATTTCAGCTCGCAAGAAGAGGTATTTTCAGGTCAGTTTAAAGAATCTCTGTACCTCTTTCTCTGTTTAAATGGGACATTAGCAATCTAATTGAACTGAGCAGGACGATTTGAAGTGGCTCTGTTCATCATCTGAATGATAACACAAGGCTTGAAAAGATTAACATTTGTCATGTTTTGATTTGATCGAGTTGAACGTAGAATTTAGGCCAAAGGCCAAGCACTGGGATCTATGAGGCCATTCAGCGGTGAAACGGAAATTGACAGTAAAAGGTTTGAAAGGTGTAACAGGAGGAAAACCTCGCAGTTGCACTATGAATCAATTGTTAGGAGAGGGTGGAAATTAAGGTGGAAGAAAGAGGATGTGAAAGAAGGTACAGTAAAAGGAACGAAAGGGGTTGCAGCCAGGGGCCGAAGGTAAGCTGCAAAGAACCTTTAGTAATGCCTACAGTGCACCGCGTGAGGCGCACTGACGGCACTACCCCCCTAATGGGGTTTTAATTTGATACTTCAACAATATTTGTTAAATTTACAAGACCTCATGGGAACGACGGATGAATACCCCTTTTGTAAATACTCTTTACTTATGTCTTTCGTTATTTCATTTTTTTTTTTATGTCGAGGAAAAGTTCATTTGAGTACAGGGAACTGAGTTGACAGTTTCATACCCTCGCAATCCTAGGTCTGTGGAGCGGCTGGGAAAAATAAGTAACCAAAGTGTGTAGGATGAGGGGGAAGGGGGTGAATTCAGTAGATCAGATTTTTAAATATAAGGTAATGATGAATGGGCATATGAAAATTAAGCTATACGTAAGAAATATAGTACGAAAATTTGTAGACTAAGCTTAGAGGTTCAGATACAAATTTTTTTTTTTTTTTTTTTTTTTGCAGGATGCCATTAGACGCTTTAGAAAAATTGTATTTTTGCGCATTATTATGCATAAATTTCACCTTGAAAATAACCAGAAGTTTATAAACAGCTGTGGTTTTAGTTCTGTCGAAAAAGCCTGAAGTGATTATTAGCTCTCTCTCTCTCTCTCTCTCTCTCTCTCTCTCTCTCTCTCTCTCTCTCTCTCTCTCTCTCTCTCTCTCTCTCTCTCTCTCTGTGGTCTTTGGTCGTATTGGGGAAATGAAGTTGATATTCAGAGAGAGAGGGAGAGAAAGAGAGAGCTATTTTTGGTTCCAACCTTTATAATATATATATATATATATATATATATATATATATATATATATATATATATATATATATATATATATATATATATGCAGGTACACATATATATATATATGTGTGTGTGTGTGCATGTATATATACTGCATATGTATATACATTCGTAATCAGCTGTCAAGAATTGCCACTCTTACACGGTCTGTTTTTATAGACAGCTCTCTTTGTAAATCCTTCACTGGAAGAAGTCAACGCCTTTGCAGGAAAAAAAAAAAAGGAACGCAATTCGTCCTTGGAGATGATTAAAAAAAATAACCAGATAATTACTGAAGATTCTTGTGGATCGCCAACCGTGATGAGACGTGCTCCATTTGGGTACATGTAACGTGGGTGTGTACACAAATTTGTTCGTTTGTACATAGATATGCTCTCTCGCCTCATTGTGACCCATTTCCGTTCGGACCTGATACCCGAGGTCTGTTGTAAGTGTCAGTAACGATTTTTTTTTTTATTGACACTGGTATGAGAATTCTCAGGCCCGTTGTAGATTTTAAGTGTACGTGCATTGTCTTTACACGGAAGAAGGCTGCCAGTCTTAAGTTCATGTCACGTCTTGCTCACACATGGGGAGAGTCCCATCCGTTGACTGAAGTTCTCTCTCTCTCTCTCTCTCTCTCTCTCTCTCTCTCTCTCTCTCTCTCTCTCTCTCTCTCTCTCTCTCTCTCTCTCTCTCTGCGATATATATGAAAGGTTTTAAATTGGTCTTGGCCTGTGTTAAAATGTGCAGATATTGTATCGATATTTCTCTCTCTCTCTCTCTCTCTCTCTCTCTCTCTCTCTCTCTCTCTCTCTCTCTCTCTCTCTCTCTGCATTATATGAAAGGGTTTAAATTGGTCTTGGCCTATATTAAATGTGCAGATATTGTACCGATAGTTTCTCTCTCTCTCTCTCTCTCTCTCTCTCTCTCTCTCTCTCTCTCTCTCTCTCTCTCTCTCTCTCTCTCTCTCTCTCTCTGCAGTATATGAAAGGGTTTAAATTGGTTTTGGTTTGTGTTAAATGTGCAGATATTGTATCGATAGCTTTTTTCAGTTTCTCTCTCTCTCTCTCTCTCTCTCTCTCTCTCTCTCTCTCTCTCTCTCTCTCTCTCTCTCTCTCTCTCTCTCTCTCTCTCTCTAGGTTGAAAACTCGGAATGACGCCTGTTCCCAGTGTCCGCTGCAATATCGACTTCGCCACGGATATGCGAGAAGTATTCAGTTTAAATTTTGTGGATCAGGAAGAATTCATGTTTAATGAACTGTAGAATATTATTGAGACCAGGAAAGAAAGGAATGCTGAATGAGTTTTGTATTAAATCGATATCTTATAAGAATATTCAGTTTTGGACGAAAAGGAAAGTCGAAGATTGGCGAGGGGTTAGGAATTATATAACTGAAAAAGTTAAAACGCTTATAATTACCAACGAGAGAGATAAATAGAGAATATTTAATTGGCAGGGTTTTGCGTCTGTTATTCACAAATATATTAGAAATATAAGAAGAGAAAGAGAGAGAGCACATTAATTCCAGACATACTGTGAAGTAAGCGTCTTCATTTTCTATACAAAACCTAGAAAAAGTCTCGTCTCAAATTTTTGTTCGAGAGAGAGAGAGAGAGAGAGAGAGAGAGAGAGAGAGAGAGAGAGAGAGAGAGAGAGAGAGAGAGAGAGAGACGCCTTCCCAGACACACTTTCTATACGAAACCTAGAAAAAAATTTTACCCTCAAATTTTGGTGAGAGAGAGAGAGAGAGAGAGAGAGAGAGAGAGAGAGAGAGAGAGATAGAGAGAGCATTCATCCCATGAGTAAGCGTCTTCATTTTCTATACGAAACCTAGAAAAATTCTCACCTCAAATTTTGGTTCAAGAGAAAGAGAAAGAGAGAGGGGGATTGTACGAAAATTATCTAAAAAAAAAATGAATAAAAGGAACGAAAGAATTTCCAAATAAACCAACCTCGAGATCCCCGCGAAACTGATCCCTGTCTATGCCAAGCTTACTGGCTCCGGGATCTACACCGAGGGGAAACTATTCAGAACCAGCTCCACCAACAGATACCCTTCAAATGCGCGAAGACGAGAGAGAAACTAATTCAGGTTTGTCGCCTCCGCTTCCATTGGGCCACGAAGCCCTAGGAAGGACCCGATGTTGCTCCCCTGATTTGCTCTCAAAGGCGCCGGCGGAAATGAGGAACCCGGCCTGCCGACGCGGCTTCGCGAGGACGTTTGCTTGCTAGGTTTCGCAAAGAAATGGTGGGTGAAGATGATGATTCCTCGAGATGTCTGGTTAGATGAGGCGAGCGTCTCTCTCTCTCTCTCTCTCTCTCTCTCTCTCTCTCTCTCTCTCTCTCTCTCTCTCACCAAAATTTGAGGTCAAGACTTTTCGAGGCTTCTTCTGGATATGTCAGTGATGAAGGCTCTCTCTCTCTCTCTCTCTCTCTCTCTCTCTCTCTCTCTCTCTCTCTCTCTCTCTCTCTCTCTCTCTCTCTCTCTCTCTCTCTGTGGCCGTTTTGCCAGAAAGAGCTTTCTGTATTCAGTGAACGAATGTCAAGTATTGGGTAATTTTTAATTGTTTTTTAATTAGTATCCATCTTGCTATAATGTTTTGCTCTCCATACTAACATTTCTCCGAACTTTTCTACGTAGCTCGGCATTTTTGAAATTATTTTTTAATAACATTTACGAATGAGAAAGCCTAATCATAGATGACAAGGCTCCTCATAATATATTTGATTTACAGTGATTGTCTGAAGTCCTTTGAATAGTCGATCTCTGATCCCCTTTCCTGCCTCGCTGTCGAACTTCTCAGTTCCAGAGGTCCTTCAGTCCTCACACCGTTGGACTGTGGAACAGCGTCCCTACTGAGGATGCTTTGCAGTTGGAACTTCGGAAGTTCAGGCGAAGAAACAGTGCATTACTACCCTATTACAATAATTCTTGTATTTTAATAATTGACTTACATTTTTTCTATTTATTTAGTAATTTGTTAA
>JANJGK010000009.1:64026613-64031613 GCA_039081455.1 Macrobrachium rosenbergii
TGTTGGTACCTATAGCGGTGCCAGAAGTATGATTATGGCTAACTTTAATCTCAAATAAAAATAAAAACTACTGAGGGCTGCAATTTGGTATGTTTCATGATTGGAAGGGTGGATGATCAACATAACAATTTGCAGCCCTCTAGCCTCGGTGGTTTTTAAGATCTTGGGGGCGGACAGAAAAAAAGTGTGGACTGACAGACAAATTTCGTCACAGTAGTTTTTCTTTTACAGAAAACTAAAAAATCAGTTAAAAAAAAAAAAAGGATAAAAAACCTGTGGAAATATAACTCTCTTCTCTGGTAATAGAGAATAACTTAAGTAAGAAACCAAATGAAACAATTAAAGATTAAAAAAAAACATCGAAAACACGGCTCTGTTTTTAAACCTTCACGAGTGGAAAGCAAAAAAAAAAAAAAAGTAAATAAAAAAAAATCTGCAGGAGTATGATGCTCTTTTTAGCCATGCACTCGACCAGAGTCGATCGCATGGACTGCTCTGGTCGATGAATTATCGTCGAATTTTAAGCCAATCTCGATATGCGAATTTAGACGGGGGGGAGTGCGTTTCCCCAGTGTGGAATTTCATTGACTTTTGCTTATGTTCAGTCGATTACTTTTTTTTTTTTTTTTTGAAGTGTGAGAGATCTCATGCTTTCAAATTACAATTGTCTATTCTACTAAGTAATTTGACGACTGTTTTGTAAAATGTTATTATTTCTGTATTATTCATGCTGTTGTTTTTTTCATATAACTCCCGTTATTATTGTTTGCCGAGAGAAAAAATGTATTATTTTTCTTACAGTGTAACACATACTTGTATTAGAGACAGACAGACAGACGCGCACGCACACACATGTATATGCATGTATGTATGTATATGTATATGTATATGTATATATATATATATATATATATATATATATATATATTTATATTTATAATATATATATATATATATATATATATATATATATATTTATAATATATATATATATATATATATATATATATATATATATATATATATATATATATATATATGTTACTTTGATAAAGATTTGTAGTCACTGAAAACCTATCTTATTATAAAAGTATTTATTAAAGACACACAGTTCAAGATAAATGAGTTGTAAATACAAAAAAAAAAAAAAGAATTACCGGACGAAGAAATTTTTAACCATATTTTTCCCACGTGTTCATGCTTATGTACATATATGCGCAAATAAAAAATTAATGTATGAAAAATCAGATAAGGACAAAATTATAAACAATTCTCATATTATCACTTAACGAAGCAATGACGTAGAATGAATGAGTTAAGAGACAGTTTCAGATAATAAGCAGCATTATTGTTATAGCAGTGGGGGGATGCATATTAATTTTAAGAGTCATTCTCGTAGGAGCTTTATTTAAAAAAAACGTAAGAGACAACGAAGTATTAAAGATGCCATTATGCTTATATTAACTTTTAATCAAAGAACCCCATAGGAAAGAAAGTAGGTGGGTTAAAGATACTAGCTAATTACAGGTGCCATTGTCATTTTAGTTTTGTTATTAAGGAGACAGTGATGCAGAATGAATGAGGAGGAATATCTAGAATTCGTGAGCATCATTTTTTTTTGTGTGAAATTTATTAAAAGAGGCGACGAATGAGCTCATGAATTGCCGTTATGCGGAAATTGTCAGCATCGTCGTTCCAGTAACTCTGGTAAATGAGGCAATGAAGCGGAGTGGATGAGAGAAAGATGCGCAAATGAATGACTAGGCGGAGATGGAAAGACGATGATAAAAAACAGAACGGGTGGATGATGCGGAAAAGCATTAACGCCCCCAGATAAAGAAAAGGGAAGTGGCACTAAAGAAGAATAACCGATTGGAAATACGAGAAAGAAAGACCTGAATCAGACGAAATATAAGACCGAAATGATGACACATGAAAAGAACTGGTGGAAATTACGGGCAAGAAATGAAACGGTCCAGAGAGAGGAGAGAGAGAGAGAGAGAGAGAGAGAGAGAGAGAGAGAGAGAGAGAGAGAGAGAGAGAGAGAGAGAGAGGGGGGGGGGGCGCGGAAAAGAATGGACGCACAAAAAAACAACAAAAGAATGAACCTAAATTTAAGAGGGACAATCAGTGCGGAGGAACGTTCAGCTTCGAATTACCTGAAAATCAACGCCTCCTAAAGGTGATTCTGCTTCTCTATATATATTTTTAATTTTCTGTGTTTTATTTTTATCTCCTATTTCTTTCCTAGGGTTATATATTTTTTTTTTATCTCTTGGCTTATATATATTTTTTATTTTATTTTTTGTATCTTTTTTTTTTACTTGGGTTATATATGTCTATTTTTTTTATCTCCTATTTTGGGGTTTATTTAGTGTAAGAGTCTAGCAATAATTCTCAGTTAGAGCTCATAAATCCTTAGGGTTATGCCTGTCCAGCATAAGACGTGCAAAAAGACACACACAGCGAGAGAGAGAGAGAGAGGAGAGAGAGAGAGAGAGAGAGAGAGAGAGAGAGAGAGAGAGAGAGAGAGAGAGAGAGAGAGAGATTTAGGAAGAAGCAATAGCTGGCAGGCTGTAACAAAAAAAAAAAAAGGAAAAAAAGCCTGCTCTTGGCAAACTGTAATGACAGAGAAATATGTAATACAGTCAGAGGAAAAGAATATTATTGTCACATAGATCAAGCTTCACAGAGTTTATTTCTCCATTCTTTGTCTAGACATCGCAGTCGGTAAAAAGAGCTTATTTTCTTATAATTTTTCCTTTTTCGTAAATGAAAAATTGTAGGTAAACAAATATTTTATGAATGTTTTTTATGCTATTGGACCTGAGTGATGAATTCGGTAAGTAACGTATTTGTGTAAAATGATTAATTTTACAAAAAAAAAAAAAAAACTCATTAGCAAAATAATTAAGAGGTGAAAAAACCCAGCCGAAGTGGGTTTGCCGCCAAAAGTCCTTATTAACGCCACCCCCAAATTGGACCCCTTGGAGCTGAAGGTGTCCCCACCAAGAGGTGTTGGTTGGGATTTTTAGCGGGTTTTTAAATTATTCAAAACTAAAAGAAAGATATGCAAATTTCTTACTTGATATTGTATGGATGTCATGCTTATCCTTACTTGACATCAATCCGACGGCGGGAGGTTTCATCCTTGATGTCAGGATTCATTCCCCGTTTTGTGGTAATCCCCCCCCCCCCCACGAAATTTGAAATTGCTGAGGACAGCAGATTCGTAAGTGCCACTGCTAGGAATCCTTTTCTTTCATTTTTTTTCCGTCTATTTAATGTAAAAAATAGTTTCATTGATATGTTGGTTTTCAAGATAACTCCACATTAAAGGTGGAGGTTCTGTATATATATATATATATATATATATATTATATATATATATATATATATATATATATATATATATATATATATATATATATAATGTCAGTGACCTCTGTTGTTGTCCCTCAAGGTGGATTATGTTTTTTTTTTTTTTTTTTTTTTTTTTTTTTCATTATATCCATGGAATAACGTTGCGTTGCTTCTCCAGATATCTGGAACGTTTTGTTGATGTGTCATCTGTGACGATATCTCTGTGAAGTGACATTTTTTATTAGCATTTTTTATTCTTTTTGAATGAGTACCCTCTGGCATGTTCATTCTAAAATTGTCTATCTGAAATGACAAACACAGACATTAGGCATTGGACCCCATAAGGCATACTTATAAACTTGAAGATAAAATAAGAGATAGTCTTCTCATCAGTTCCGGGAAACGAATGACGTATGGAGCCAAAAGGTGAAGAGAGTAAATTAAGTTAACAATCAAGAGGTGATAATCGGATGTTTGGGATGTGTCGATATGGGAAAGGAAAAGAAAACAAACTTTTTTTTTATAGGATTAACACAGGAAAAAAAGTTCAAGGGGCAGAAAATACAAGTAAAAAATGCGCTGCCGAAGTTTCTTCGGTGCAATCGAGATTTCTGTACAGCGTATAAGCAAGGCCACCGAAAATAGAACTATCTTTCGGTGGTTTCGGTATAATGCTAATATGAGGCCGCCCGCATGAAAACTTTAACCAAGGCCCGGTGGTGGACTATCCTATATCGTTGCCAGAAGCACGATTATGGCTAACTTTAACCTTAAACTGAAATAAATAAGAACTACTGAGGCTAGAGGGCTGCAATTTGGTATGTTTGGTGATTGGAGGGTGGATGATCAACATGCCAATTTGCAGCCCTCTAGCCTCAGTAGCTTTTAAGATCTGAGGGCGGACAGAAAAAGTGCGGACAGAAGGCAGTGCGGGACGGGACAGACAAAGCCGGCACAATAGTTTTCTTTTACAGAAAAACTAAAAACTGAGAATAAAAACAAGAAGAGAGACGAATAATCTCTGGGAAAAAACCGAGTGCTAGCATTTATCTTCGTAATGCAGGCGAGTCAAGCAGAGAAAGGGTAACTCTTCTGCCCGTAATCCTAACGGGAATCCGACGTGTTTTAATAGAAGACCCGCAGTTAAACTTCCTTATGTTGGAATGCTGAGAGGCCCCGTGACAGTTATGGCTTTCGCGTAATCAGGTAGATTATCAAGGGAATACTTCATGAACAGTTCTTCATCTTGGGAGAATTACCAAAGGGATTTTGCTTGCAAAGATGAGAATCTTTCACTAACGACAAGGACTTGGAGTAGAACTGTAAAAGGCGCATATACTGTGTGTGTGTGTGTATATACATATATATATATATATATATATATATATATATATATATATATATATATATGTGTGTGTGTGTGTGTGTGTGTGTGTGTGTGTGTGTGTGTGTGTGTTTGTTTTGTGTATACATCACATATCACCACTGGTGAACGAAATAAGCGAAGGTATGATATATATACATACACATATACATATGCATGTACGTACAAGGGCATTAGTCCACTGTCACGGAGGAGACTCAAGTACGGCATATCAACCAGCAACATAACAGTGCTAAATGACTGTTATAAAAAT
>JANJGK010000009.1:64037068-64039568 GCA_039081455.1 Macrobrachium rosenbergii
GCTTCTGTTGACGTAAGCAGTAGATTTAGTGCTTAGTTGGTAGTCGACCGTTGCCGGTTACAGAGAGAGGAGAGAGAGAGAGAGAGAGAGAGAGAGAGAGAGAGAGAGAGGAGAGAGAGAGAGAGAGAGAGATAAGGCATTTAACGTGTGTCAATTGGCTCGTCAAAATGTGTATACCATCAAAACGGGAGGACATCTGACTCACGAGAATGAAACCATTCATAAGGGCTCTCTCTCTCTCTCTCTCTCTCTCTCTCTCTCTCTCTCTCTCTCTCTCTCTCTCTCTCTCTCTCATCAGAACTGCTTATCGTTTTATTTTTCCTGCTCTGTCCACCTCCTACCAAATTATGCGGACAGGACCATGGCAGCGTCCTGCTGTATGTTTGTGTGAGGTCCCTTTGTATCCCTCCCACACCGGAAGGAAGCCCTTCCGCCTGACAGGTGTAATTAAGCCTTTGGTAGGCCGAGTTTTTAATTGCTGAATAATTACTCGAAGGCTTTCCTCGTCCCCCTCATTGTCTCGTAAGGCTGCCATCAGCGGATTAAAAATTGCTTCCTGAGTCTTTTGCGTTCGTGCTAAGATTAGGTACGGACTGAAAAGGAACTTGCTGAAGT
Organism: Macrobrachium rosenbergii; assembly: GCA_039081455.1. NCBI lineage: Eukaryota > Metazoa > Arthropoda > Malacostraca > Decapoda > Palaemonidae > Macrobrachium > Macrobrachium rosenbergii. The sequence goes on from JANJGK010000009.1 coordinate 64,037,684, forward strand.
ACGATTATTAACAGTTTAATTCGCTCAGGGGTTTTCATAAGGATCTTTTTAAGCCTGGCGTGTTCATGATGAGGTTATGTAGAACTTGGGATTCGTGAGGCTATCGGCCAACAAGGGATTATTATGATTCAAATAGAACACGGATTTTAGGTGACTTCTCATGTCTTGATAATTGTCCGTTGTAAGGATTTATGGTAGATTCACAAGGATTAATGAGAACATGGAATAACGGAATTTTTTCTTGATATTTGTTTGTGATTATGTATTTAATTCTCTATGCTTTAGTGGTGATTTTTTATTAAATGCCGGAACGAGAGAAACTCGTGTAGGGATTAGTGACTTTCTGCCAGTTATTTTTTTTTATATTGATAGCTAGATATAAATAGATATTAATATTTATAGGTATTCATGTTTTCATTCAAAAGTGACTTTTTGTAATAACCCTTGTTCTCTCTCTCTCTCTCTCTCTCTCTCTCTCTCTCTCTCTCATCTCTCTTCTCTCTCTCTCTCTCTCTAGCTACTTGTGTTTTCATACAAGTGTCATTTCGTGATGAACCCTTCTCTCTCTCTCTCTCTCTCTCTCTCTCTCTCTCTCTCTCTCTCTCTCTCTCTCTCTCTCTCCCTCCCCAGGGTTCACTTCGTTTAAAGATTCCTTTGTTTTCGAAGGAATCTGTTGAATTGCCTGAATAAAGAACAGCCATGGCTTCGAAAGTGATTTGAAAAGAAAAGAATCCATTCATCCGAGATAGAATTTGAAAGTAGTTTCCTGCCCTTGTTTGCCAGTCTGAATTGGAGTTTATTATTATTATTATTATTATTTTTTAAAGTAATAGCTGTTTCCACGGCATTTAATTGGTGTAGGAGTCTTCTCTACACGTCTTACAAATCTTCTTTTCGTCAGCGTGTAGTTGGTGTATCATGGAAAGAAGCTTGTAAGACGAATGGAGAAGACTCTATACAAATTAAATGGCTAGGAAACAGCTATTATTTTTAACGCTGCTGACTTCAGGGGAAGGTCTCCTCCCTATTATTATTATTATTATTATTATTATTATTATTATTATTATTATTATTATACACAGAATAATTTGCCCATAGGTAAGCAAGGCAAAATAGTAAAAAATCTGAACTGAATATACACAACTCAAAAACGTAAGAGAAATAAAAAAAAATAAAAGATTTGGACTGAATATACACTGGCGAAACACAGTAATATACATGCATTTGTTCTCTCATACACATTTCTCTGTATATTTGTGTGGATGTTAGTAGGAAAGATTTATAGGAAGGACATGGCGTGGCTATTAATATGTTTATATGGCGTTGGGTGTGGTTGTGTATATCTAAAAGATAGATAGGAACGGCGGGATATCTACACTAGGTTTAAATATTATTTTACGAAGGCGTGTATATATACATATATATGTACATATATACAGTACATATGCATGTGTATATATATATATATAATATAATATATATATATATATATGTATATATATATAATATATATATGTATATATACATAGAGAGAGAGAGAGAGGTTATGCGTTTCCTTTCGTATGGATGAGCGGGGAGAGAGAGAGAGAGGAACGATTTTAAATTGAGAGAGAGAGAGAGAGAGAGAGAGAGAGAGAGAGAGAGAGAGAGAGAGAGAGAGTGAGTTCCCTATTGTATGGACAAATTTCTTGACAAGCAGAGAGTGTGTGTGTGTGTTTGTGAGAGAGAGAGAGAGAGAGAGAGATACTGCGTTCCCTTTTGTATGGACAAATATAAATATGTTGACAAGCACTGAGAGAGAGAGAGAGAGAGAGAGTGAGAGACAGTTTTTTTGTATGGACAAACACATTGAAAGCAACGCCTTACTAGCAAAACCAAGACACCT
>JANJGK010000009.1:64044568-64056376 GCA_039081455.1 Macrobrachium rosenbergii
GTTTTTTCTTTCACCGTCATCCTTCACTTTTAACATCTTTTATTCATTTTTCTCAATTTTTCCTCCTTCGTAGAATTCTTTCCTTTCACTTATCCGTTGAAGTTCATCTTTTGTAACCACCAGGCGCCAAGGATCTTTTGCTATTCATACATTAATTTTATACATTTTCCCGTCTATCCTTCTCATCAGTTTTGGCTTCTTTTCTCATCCTTTATGTATTGCATAACAATTATTTATGTTTCTCCGTTTTCCCTTCTCGTAAATTCTTCCTGTCCATTGGCAGTTCGTCGCCTGCAACCACCTTACGCCAACTTTCTTTTGTTTCTGATATATGTTTTTTTTTATTTTTATCCGTTGATAATTCTCATCACATTTACTTTTCATTTTCTTCCTTCTCCATCTTTGATTTATTCTACTTCCTCCATTCATTTTTCTATACTTTTCCCTTCCTCGTAGAATTCTTCCCTTTCACCTGTCCATAGCAGTTCGTCGCCTGCAACCACAAACTTAATGGCGACTGCGATGATGAGCCTGACTTTCACTCGGGAGTGCAAGAAGGCATCGCTGTAGGGAGATGGGGGGGAGGAGGGTTGGATGGTGGAAATGGGGGAGGGTTAATGGTTGGAGCTTGGGAAAAGGAAATAATAATAACAATAAAAAAAAAATGGCGTGAAGGCCATTCCATAGGCGTTCTCGCTTGAACTCTGGGTGGAAGACTATCTTAGGCTCTCTTGCTCTCTTCTCCTTGGGGGTACAAGGTCTCTCGTTCATCTGCCGTGTTGTTCCTTTTCCCTTTCTCCCCCCTCCCCCCTTCTTTCTCTATTTTGCATTTCTTCTCTTCCTTTCTCCTCCCTTTCCATCTGGATTATTCTACCCCTTTACCGACTTCCTTCTTTTCTGCATCTTTATCCTTACTCCTCATTCGTGTTACTAATCTTGAAGTAAATTCCGATTTTCATGTATTTTTATGATCCTTTGCGTCTGTTCTTCGTCTCCATCTTCTTTGGGTCCTCCTCCTCCTCCTCCTCCTCTGGTTTCCTTTTCCTCCCACCCCCTCCCTCAATCTAAACGGCGTTCGCCCATCCCCTCCTCCAATTTCTCCTAGTTTTCCTTCTCTTCATCCTCTCCTACCTGTATGCCTCTCCATCTTGCTTCCCCTCCTCCTCCTCCTCCTCCTCCTCCTCCTCCTCCTCCTCCTCTGGTTTCCTTTTCCTCCCACCCCCTCCCTCAGTCTCAGCGCCGTTCGCCCATCACCTCCTCCAACTTCTAGTTTTCCTTCTCTTCATCCTCCCCTACCTGTATGCCTCTCCATCTTGCTTCCCCTCCTCCTCCTCCTCCTCCTCCTCCTCCTCCTCCTCCTCCTCCTCCAGCCATTCTTCCACTCACCTGAATTCTAGATTTGCTTAACCCACATTCCTGCTGCTCACAGCCTTCGTTTAATTATCTCACGGGCTGAGGGCTATTTGCATTTGCTTCCGTTATTCTCAGCGTCGTCTCTCTCTCTCTCTCTCTCTCTCTCTCTCTCTCTCTCTCTCTCTCTCTCTCTCTCTCTCTCTCTCTCGCTCTCTTTTATATTTTTCCCACGTATGAATTCTTGCTCCTACCTTCCCATTCTTCTGTTTATATTTTTATCAATTCTCCTTCCTCCTCCTCCATTATTTTTCTATGCTATAATCTTATTCCTTGCAAATGTCTTTTGCACCTTGCGATTTCCTCTATTATATTTAATTGTTAGCCAGAATTGTTATTGAGGCTTATTTTTTAGGATCTCTAAAAGATTGAGTAGGAAATAATTCATCATTATTTCTATGTGCGTTTATCAATATATATATATATATATATATATATATATATATATATATATATATATATATATATATATATATATATATAGTGGCTTGCGTCTGCTAGATCCGTGGTCAGGCCGTAGTCTGCCGCCCGTCCAGTCGCCCCGGGTGTGATTGGGTACCACCCTCAGCTGGAGTTAAGGAGAGGCCGTAGGGCTTGCAACGTCATCCTTTTTGTAGACTTGCTAGGAACCATCAGTGACTTCCCCTTTCAAGGGGAAGAATGCTAATTGTAACTGACCATTGAGTGAGAGATTTTGTGTTTTTATAGTCACCGAGTAGCGTCGAACATGGAGCACTTCGGTATCTCCGATTCAGTAGGTTAGCTTGCGCGTGCGCGTGCGTTTTCGTGTACTTTGTGCTTTGTGTGTGTGTGATTGGTTATATATAAATGTATTTTGCAGTTGCATACATACAGAGTTTAGTACTGTATTCACACAAAAATATATATATATATATATGTATATGTATATATTAATATACTATATATACACATCTGTATATACAAATATATATAAAATATATATATATATTATATATATATATATATATATATATATATATATATATATATATATATATATATATATATATATATATATATATATAAAGATCGCAGGAGATGACGTGTGCGATTCGTCCGAAGAAAATGAATAATTCATTGACGAAAACCCCATCAGCCTCAGCACAAACGGCATAATAAACCGTAGGTGATTATTATCAGCGCAGTTTGTTAAAAGCCGTATCATCCAGGCAGTTAATCGCAAAAAGTCCATTTCAGCGGTAATGCTTTTTTTTTTCGGCGAGGGATAGTGGGTGGAAGGAGGAAAGTCCGCTTTCAGTTTAAAAATACGTCCATTATTAGAGTGTAATGCGGACTGGCTTATGTATTTAAATGACTTGAGCAGTGTTTGCATTGTATGTTTGGGTTGTGTGTTTATATAGTCATGTTTGCATGCTGAGTGTGTTTATGCCACTGTGCAGTGTACATCAGTTATCATTGTTATCATTCTGGAATTTTATTTTGCTTTTAATTGTGAACTTTTGGATGTCAGTTAGATAATGATTCCGTGAAAATATTTTTAGACATTTTGTCTTTACTAATTCGTAACGATTTCAGCTAAATTGTCTTAACTGAGTTTTACTTTGTGCGTTCCATTTCCCCGAATCTTGTCCACAGAGAGAGAGAGAGAGAGAGAGAGAGAGAGAGAGAGAGAGAGAGAGAGAGAGAGAGAGAGTAGCAGCAGCAGCGAATTAGCCACGCCCTTGATCCTGTGGTTAGATACATAATGGTAATGGGGAGAGTTTGTTCCCTTCCCTTCCAGTCTAAAGGCCGAATAGATATCCAAGGCTCTTCTAGGTAGCCAGGTAAGGACTACCTGCAATCAGGTGTCGATTTGTTATCAGGTGAAGAAGTGTTTTGTTATTATTAACAAGCATTTGATTAAAGCTTGGAAGTATGAGTTATTCAACGCCCTCAGAACAAAATTCGTGGACTTCAAAGCCAGCCAGAGGTAATTGGAAATGGAACTTCAGAAGTTCAAGCGAAGATGCAATCGGTTACTGCCCAAATACAGTTCTCCTTGTATTTAAATAATTTACTTACATTTTTGTTTATTTTCTTTTATTTGTTAATTTATCTGTTTCTAATAACTGATCTCCTCTTTCTGTATTTCTCTTTACCTTCTGTTTCTTCTTTGGAAGGAACACCGTATTCTTTGGAAGGTTGAATTTCAAGTCAGTTTCCCCTGTGGGCTTGTTCCGTGTGAAAAGGGTTCTTCTTCTGAATAATAATAATAATATAAATAATAATAATAATCCGGTACAGTATAGAGATTTTTTAAGCCTTTCGATACATGTAAGCATTAAGCACTTGTAATGAGCAAAAGGTTTTTATTTCTCATTCTCTTGTGATGGACCTAACGCCTTGGTGCTAAGGAAAGATATCTGGGTAATTAACCTGGATAATTGAAAAGAGAGAGTTCATATTTATAATTGTATTTCATGAGAGAAGAGGCCAGCTGAATGCTAAGTATATTTAACACTGCATTACGCAGCGGGTCTTTGGTGCAGCAGCGACAGGTATAGAAAATAAATGGGGTTTCTTCATTAGCTCGCTTCTTTGTACTTAACTTATTTATCAACTACCAGTAGATGGCTAAAAAACATGCTTTGAGAAGTTGCAATACATTACTCTAATACTATTCTACTTGCATTTTAGTACATTTTTATCTATTTGTTAATTTATTATTTTTTTTTCTTATTTTAATAAATTGTATCTCTTTCTGTATTTCCCTTTACCTCCTCTTACTGCATCCTAATGAACACCTTAATATTCTTTGGAAGCTTGAGTTTCAAGTCAGTGGCCCCTTTGGTGGGCTTGTTCCGTGTGAATAGGGTTCATATTCTGAATAATAATAATAATAATAATAATAATAATAATAATAATAATAATAATAATAATAATAATAATAATAACAACAACAACAATACAACAACAACAACAACAACAACAACAATAATAATAATAATAATAATAATAATAATAATAATAATCTGTTCTCTGATGACCCATAGCCTAAGGAACCTTTGTTTATAAAGACAGGTAATATTGCCTAGTGTTACCAAGCACTCCACGCCTTAGGTAGCACTCAGGGTAATCAGTCATGCCAGTTGTTGGCAGGCATCCTTTAATTAACGCAAGCACCTTAATTGTAAGTAGCTTTCTCAGCTGTCATTCATCTCTTTGACATATCTTGATTAACAGTCATTAGCCTTCGCGAAATGAGATTGCCTTCATGAACTTAATTATGCACTTCCTTTTCTATCCGCATTAATGATATTTTAATTAATTCGTTTACTTTGGGATGGGTTTTGTTTATCACTTTTATTTACATTAGATTTAAAAAAAATAAGACTGATGCATTATTCACTATTATTGCATCCTCGTTTAGTCTAAAATGGGCCTTTTTTTTCTACTTAGAAATCTAGTGTATAAATACAGCCACTGTAAACTAAATATTTTAACTCTTTTGGCCATAAACACCAGCTGCAGCCAAAGTTGTTTTTTATAGCCCATGAAAGGTTTGGCAGTAATTGGGAATTTGTTTTTGCGTTGCCAGAATTTCCCTGTGTTACGTCAGAATTTGTTCGCGCCATGTGAGAATTTTCTTTCGTTACGTGAGAATTTTCTCATGTTATGAGAAATTTCCTTAGGTTAGAATTTGTTCATATCAGGCGAAGATTTGTTCATGTCAAATGAGGCTTTTTTCATGTCAGGTGAAAATTTGTTCAGGGAATATGAAAATTTGTTCATGTCGGGTGAAAATTTGTTCAGGGCATACGAAAATTTGTTCATGTCGGGTGAAAATTTGTTCAGGGCATATGAAAATTTGTTCATGTCAAGTGAAAATTTGTTCATGGCAGATGAAAATTTGTTAAAGGAATTGTGTTAATCTATCTTATGTGATTGGCTGTGTGGTTATGTTATGCTAGAATTTTAAGTTTTTTTTTTTTTTTTTTTTTCCACTTACAGCTCTGTGGGTAATGTGCAACTCTTTTGGTTCATCCCACTAATAAGACATGCATACATAAGCGTTGGTTCGCATGAAACCAAAGACTGCGACCGTGTGTGTCTATTTGTTCTCTGTGAATATTAATAACAGATATTTAAATCATATGACAGGTGTTTATCATTATGCTAAGATGGTGCTGTTTAACTGGTGAAATTTTTGGTAAATTTCACTTTCTGTGACCACGGCCGATTGTTTTCAGAAAGGTTGATCTCTGTTGGACTCTCTTAAGTAGAGGGGATTGTTCTGAATATTTACATCGTATTTTGTAACTTGTAAATATCAGTTAAAGCATCGTTTTGGTATTTACCGATAAATACATATTATATATACGAGTATATATATATATATATATATATATATATATATATATATATATATATATATATATATAATATGTATACAGACACGCACATATATATATATATATATATATATATATATATATTTATATATATATATATATATATATGTGTGTGTGTGTGTGTGTGTGTGTGTGTGTGTGTATGTATATATGAAGAATATTATTCCATCTCGAACACTCGTGTACACACATTATATATATATATATATACAGTATATAATATATATATATATATATATATATATATATATATATATATATATATATATACATATATATATGAAGAATATTATTCCATCCCGAACACTTTCGTGTATCTGTGGTGTACACATCTTCAGAGGAATGACAAAAATCCTCATTAACCAATCGTCAGTAATGTGGGTATTTATATATGAAATTTTGGGAACCTTTTTGTCTTAGATATTCTTCCCTGAAGCCACTTGTTTCAGATTCAAATTTAGATACTGGTTCCTTTTGACGAGAGAGAGAGAGAGAGAGAGAGAGAGAGAGAGAGAGAGAGAGAGAGAGATGGTCGCTTACCTTTTCTAGAGATTAATGTCTGTTGAATAGGGAACACAGGATGTTTTATATTTTGCATACGTAAACCACCAGACAGTGTATTTTCTTAAATATATTATTTCTATAATTCTAGCATTGAAACTTCTGTGTGTTTAATAGTTTTCACATCTTCAGTCCGGAATTTTTTTCAATGTAATTTATAAACTGTTCAGCAGTGGCCTCAAACTAACACCCAAAAGCTCTGTTAGACATTCCTTTGGAAAAAATAAAAATAAAAATAAAAACCCTTTCTTCGACTAAAAACAGACCATCTTCCATCTTGAGAAATTAGCTTGTTTTGCCTTTTAACACGAAGCATTGAGGAATTCCGAGTTCTCTGAAGGGCTGCGACGTGAACGTCTTGTTCTGTAGTGGGAGCTGTAGCATTTAGAATAAACAAGTAAAAAATGCGCCAAAGTTTCTTCGGCGCAATCGAGTTTTCTGTATACCCGCTACATCGTATAATCAAGGCCACCTAAAATAGATCTATCTATCGGTGGTCTGGGTATAATGCTGTATGAGCCGCGACCCGTGAAGCTGTAACCACGGCCCGGTGGTGGCTTATCCTATATGGTTGCCAGAAGCACGATTATGGCTAACTTTAACCTTAAATAAAATGAAAACTACTGAGGATAGAGAGCTGCAATTTGGTATGTTTGATGATTGGAGGTTAGATGATCAACATACCAATTTGCAGTGCGGACGGACAGACAAAGCCGACTTAATAGTTTTCTTTTGCAGAAAACTAAAACTTGTATTTTGTAAAATTGTGTATGATAACGAACCATGTAAGAATTGTAGTGAAATCTGTATAAGACTTAACTGCATGTGAGAATTAAATATGGTATGTATTTTGTAAGAATGGGTAATATTACAAGTGGCTTTATTTATTCATATGAATAACACGGGTCATAGCAAAGATTAGGAAAATTCGAGGAAATCGTAATGTTCCATTTGTAAATTACTTTACTCATGGAATTTGATAGAATTCTGTCAGATTAAAAGTGAAGCACGAGTTGTTTTATATATTTTAGACATAAACCTGTTTGTGTGTTATTGTAAAAATATGTACATGTATGTTAATTCACATGTATTGAGAATGAAAATTATTATTAGTTGTATATACGTGTTAATTCTGTTTTAGACTGTTTGAGAGTCGTTTAAAAAAAATGTATGTATATATATATATATATATATATATATATATATATATATATATATATATATATATATTATATATTATATATGTGTGTGTGTGTTTAAAATGAAAATTGTTTTCAGTTATATATACGTATTAATTTTATTCTAGGCTGTTTGACTGTTGTTGAAATAGGTATAGCTATAATTTGTGTAAGTAATTGGCCACGTGAATTGTTGCATCGCTAATTGTTTCTATGAATATTTTTCTTTTGTTAAACAATATGAATTGTTGCACGGGTAATAGTTTGTATTAGCAATACGTTTTTGTTTTAGTGACTTAAACGAAACCCTTCTCGCCAGTCGAACTCGGAAAGAGAAGGAAGATTCTCCGAGCAACTTCCCGGAGCAATTACAACTCTCTTGGGCTCTGCTTAATGCCTGGCACTAATTAACAAACGTCAACTGATTCGCGTCATTAATGATTAATCTGCCGACTCGCGCGCGCGCGCGAAAATGCCGAGGAGTATTGGAAAAGGTGGGGGGGGGGAGGGAAGGCTAAATGCGCCTTTAGGCTTTTATTGTTGCACGGTTGCATATTGAGTCGCCATTGTTCAAAGCAATCAACAGGCTCTCCGTTATTGACGGACAGAATATTGATGGCATCATTATAGTAGGAGGATGGCTCCGTGATCTCCAGATCTCCACCCCCCAGCCCCTCCCCCTCCCCCTAACCCTAACCCTAACCCTCAAACCCCCTCCCGTACCTTCTCAAACCCCCCTCTCCTAACCTCTCAAACCCCCCTCCTCTATCCTCTCAAACCCCTCTTCATATCCCTCAAACCCCCTCCCCTAACCTCTCAAACCCCATATCCTTACCCCTCAAACCCCCTCCCCTACCCTCTCAGACCCCCTCCCCTAACCTCTCAGACCCCCCTCTCCCTACCCCTCAAACCCCCTCCCCTAACCTCTCAAACCCATTCTCCCTACCCCTCAAACTCCCTCCCCTACCCTCTTAAACCCCCTCCCCTAACCCCTCAGAACCCCTCTCCCTACCCCTCAAACCCCCTCCCCTAACTTCTCAAACCCATTCTCCCTACGCCTCAAAACCCCTCCCCTAACCTCTCAAACCCCCCTCACCTAACCTCTGAAACACCCTCCCCTACCCTTTCAAATCCCTCTCCCCACCCTCTCAAACCCCCTCCCCTACCCTCTCAAACCCCTCTCCCCTACCCTCTCAAACCCCCCTCCCCTAACCTCTCAAAACCCCCATAACTCCTCAAACCCCCTCTCCCTAACCCTCAAACCCCCTCTTCCTAGCCCTTAAACCCCCTCTCCCTAACCCTCAAAGCCCCTCTTCCTAGCCCTTAAACCCCCTCTCCCTAACCCTCAAACCCTCTCCCCTACCCTCTCAAACCCCATCCTCCTACCTCTCAAACCCCATCCTCGTAACCTCTCAAACTCCCTCCCCACCCTATTCTCCCCTCCCATCTCCCCCTCCTTACCAACACCTCCCATCTCCCCCTCCTTACCAACACCTCCCATCTCCCCCTCCTTACCAACCACTCCCCATCTCCCTTTTTCTCCCCTTCCTCATCCCACCCCCCCTACCGCCACTCCCTCCCCACCCTTCCATCGTTTCCATTATGGTGCCATGATAGCTTTTATGGCAGCTCATCCGTGCTAGCTATTTCCTGCCTATTCACGAGTGGCATGAAGGTTACACTTGGCGATAGATCGCTCTTTTTGTGCCAAGTATTCAGAGCATGCAGTGTTTTTTATTTTAAAGAGGATAATTTGTTTTTCGGTGAGCTTTTTGAGTTTTTTTCTTCTCTTCAGCCCCTTTTTTTTATATTGTTTTTTTTATTCAGCGTCATTACGGAGAGAATTTCCTTATCACTGACCTGTTTTCAGGAAGAAGCTGCGGTATTTGCATCGAATAGTGAAACCGTCCATGAAGAATGTCTCATCACTTTTTAATAATAAGGATGATGGAAGAAGACCTAAGCCTAATCTGCGAAGGATAAATTTAGACCTGCCTCCTAAAGGATGGAGGATGGCAGGCATCAGGGGAAAATAGTGGCAGGATGAGAATCAGGGAAAATGATGTCGGGGCGAAAATCAGGAAAAATAGTAGGAGTAGGAGGATGAGAGTCGGGAAAATTTTCAGGGTGAAAATCAGGAAAAATTGTAGCAGGACGAGAATCGGGGAAAGTTATGTCAGGGTAAAGATTAGGAATAAAATAACAGGATGATAATCAGGGAAGATTGTGACTGAATGAAAATCAGGATGAGAATTAGGGGAAAATTATGTCGGGGTGAAAATCAGAATAAGTAGTTGCAGGATGAGAATCAGGGAAAATTGTGACAGGGTAAAAATCAGGAATAAAATAAGCAGGATGAGAATCAGGGAAAATGATGTCATGGTGAAAAGCAGGAAAAATGGTAGTCAGGATGAGAATCAGGAAAACATGACAGGGTGAAGACCAAGAAAAAAGTAGGATAAAAATCGGAAAAAAATGTTTCTTGGATGAGGAGGAGAATCGGGGAAATGTCAATAAGATGAGAACGAGGGATGAGAATCGGGGAAAATAGTAGCCGGATGAGAATGACGGAAAACAAAAGGAGGTTGAGAATGAGGGAAAACAATAGCAGGATGGAAATGCGGGAAAAATTGTTACGGGATGAAAATCAGGGAAAATAATTGGAGAATGAGAGTCTGGATAACTAGTGACATGGTGAAATTCGGGGAAAACAGAAACAGGATGAAAATCTGGGAAAACAGTCTCAGGATGAGAGTGAGGGAAAGTAGTAGCAGAATGGAATTCGGGGGGAAATGTTAGTAGGATGAGATGTTGGGAAATATCAGGATGATGCAAATCATGGAAGACAGTAGAGTGTGTTGAGAATCGTGGGAAATATTAGGAGGGTTAGATCCAAGGATACTAGTAGCAGGATGAGAATTCCAGAGCTCGGTAACAGTTGTCAAAAAAAAAAAAAGAATGCAATCTAAGACTCACCAGTTTTCCACAGTAATAAACAGTTGCCAAAAAAATGCAATTTAAGAATCACCAGAAATAAGAGGTGTGGCTTCAGTGGTTTGGCTTACTTATCCAGGATAATAAAAATGGCTGATCTTAGGGTATTTCGTTCAATGCCAGTTGTGTATATATTTCCCCTACTGCGACTTCCTGATCAAATGACAAACCATATCCTTGTGACCACGAATTTTTTTTTGCCAGTCCCAATATAAACGCTGCGGTTAGCTTCTGTCCTCTCTTGATAACCAGATAACCAAGATGGATGCTGCGGTTCCCTCGGTATTCGCGAGGTACCTGGAGTCTCCTTGAAGTTTTTCTCTTTTTTTTCGATACCAAGGTTTTGTACAAACAATGCCGAAGGGCGGTTAAATGATGTGCATGTTCTTGGGGTGTAAATTTTTATCATCGTCGGCTCTGAATCAGAGCGGAATTTAAGGTACTTCTTTCTTTCAGGTCTCCGAGGTTTAAATGGTGTACGTCGTTTTGTATATGTGTTGGATAAATGTGTATGTGTAACATTTAACAGTTGCATCAAGAAGCCATGCTTAGATTGGTTGTTAAATACTGAATTCATTTTGATAATGTAATGATTAGTAAGAAAGTACCCCCCTTTTACTAAATCTGGTATGATTTTTACCAAGCATGAACCATTATCACCCTTTTTTTCTTTCTCTGTATGGGTAACTTTCTTCTCTTTTGTCCAGTTATTGCATTTGCAAATATTCATTGTTCCCATGAGGATTATTAGCCATGCAAATTTAGAAAAAAGTTAGCAGGTTAACTAATTTTAAGTTAAGTAATTCATACTGCCATTTCAGCTTTATTTAAGCGATCCAAAGCTTTGTGTCCTTTGATTCATTCACTAATGTCATATGCTGCTGGAGCCTTTTCAGTACATTTTTATAATAATTTAGGGTCACTAATTCAATTCCTTATCGTTTCTACAGCATTATATATTGTAATGGGATTCTTAGCCACTTACAACTGTCGTTGGAGTTGTTTTACAAAACGCATTTTAGCCTTTTGAAGTTATTGTAGCAAAGTTATACATTCGCAGAACCTTTTACCTTATTAAAAGTCGTTTCAATAAAGTTGTTCGTTGCAAGAATAATATATGATTCTAATCACATAAAGAAACTTGAAATTTATTCATTTATATGTCCTCCTTCGCGACATAAAATAAAAAAAAACTTAAAATTTATTCGTTTATATATCTTCCTTCGCCCTTAAAAATCGCTACATTAAATTTTATTTATTATTAGAGCTTAATCAACATCTCACAAGAAAAA
>JANJGK010000009.1:64056476-64058976 GCA_039081455.1 Macrobrachium rosenbergii
TTTTTTGTTGTCCCTCATTACAGGTGTAAATTTTCATTTATTGATCCCGATGGTCACCATCTTAATGGTTGTAATTTGATGTTATTCTTACACGTACTGTAATGTCAGTATTCGTTCCCATATTATAAATACATTACAACCAACCACTCACTCCAGCCTGTGTCTGGCCACACTGTGACCCATCGTGGGTCTTCAAAATGTGTTGCTTGTTGACTCCAGATGGTGGCTACCCTCCATTCCCAGCGCCTGGGTAATCTATTTTCCTCCTGACGCGCGTGGATTTACCCCATGCAGCATCCCTTATCATCCTTTTGTGCTTGGATGTACTCAAGGCAGTGTACACCAGGCTGCGCTTTCATACGTGCATGAATGTGCTCCCTGGTCCAGATCCACTCATGCGCGGATAAACTGCAGGCCGTGCATTCATGCAAGCATTTACGTCCCAGTCTCTACAATGCATACGAGAGCGGGGAGAAACGATTTGCCGTGACAGAGAAATACCCCGTAGCTGGTGGCAATGACAAACGCACCTGTGCACAGGTTAAATTATATATGGCTTCCGGTTCGGGGGCTCTCCAGTGAGGTTGAGCGAATCAGCACACGGTCGAGTAAACCCTCTTTCTTTCTTTCTTTTTTTTCATGGGAATTTGAAGGCAGGGAGAAAGATGACCTCTTGTTTGGGCGTTCTCCGGGCTCGTCATATTTTTCGTTTTGCGGGACGCGAAAGCGAGTGAGCTAGTTCACCCCCACCATGGCCAGATTGCTTTGTCCTCCAAGACTGGTTTGATTGACCTCTCTCTCTCTCTCTCTCTCTCTCTCTCTCTCTCTCTCTCTCTCTCTCTCTCTCTCTCTCTCTCTCTCTCTCTCTCTCTATGCGCAGAAGTTGCTCTCATACATCTGTGTGTCTTTTCGCTTACTCGGCTTTTGCATCTTTTAATACTAACGCTTAAGTTACGCACAAACATACACACACGCGTGTATATATACATATATACCTGTATATATACACACATATATATATACACACATAAATAGAGAGAGAGAGAGAGAGAGACACCTTCCTTGTCATTGAACTTTTCCGGTGGTGGTGCAATTTCACTGCAAGCAAAGTTATGTTAATTTACGAGTGATTATTTTGCTTGTGTTTGGGGGCTTGGTAAGTTTTTGTTGCTCCTGACACCGGATATTTATCCTTCGTTTATATGTTGACCTCCATAATTATCAGCGTCATTTTGAACGTTATATTTAACAACGAAAACAATTACCTGTAAGTTAGAGTCTACATCAAATGATAAAAGATAGGGAGATTAAGAGAAAATGTTCATGGTAAAAGTTTCAGTAATAATAATAATAATATTATGAATATGAATATTGGCCAGTTGCTGACCAACATCGCTGAGCCCGAAAAGCGAATTATAAGGAAAAATAGAAAAGATTCTGTAGAAGATAAATTCGCAAAATACAGCCATCCTTTTCAATAAGACCTGTCTGAAAGAGGGTCTACTCCCCTCAAATAATAATAATAATAATAATAATAATAATAATAATAATAATAATAATAATAATAATAATAATAATAATAAACTTACTTTATAGTGGTAACAGCAACCAAAATGTAAAAGATTCACATAACAGTAAAGATGAAGAAAGATAAAAGAATTACCTGAAGTGTTACGAGACGTAATTTCACAAGAAGAATAACTGCATGCTCATCTGTTGCGTGTTAATTGTTATTCCCCCTAACTATTTCTCTGCGAAGTTTATAAACAAACAAATTCAACCAAACGAAATACTAAACCCGTCTGGTATAGCTGCACATTACAAATCGCTAAGTAACCGGGATTATGTGAAGTAACGAGGTCTGAGCAGAGTTAATATCGTGTCGTTTCACTCCCTATTTGCATAAGTGATTTAGTCCACCTCGGAGCAGTTAGGGAAGAGAGGGATTACTTGCTTAGGAGACAGACTGGGTTTAAGACTGTCTTAGTAAAGGGGAAGAAAGGTGTGAGAGGTTCTTCGTCCGAATGCATTAGGAGGTTGCTCGCTTCAGACTTACGGTTCCTGGGGTCGTTCGTTTGTTTGTATAAAACGGCGTGAGAGGCTGCTGCTTCCAAAAGGCGCTGGAATTTACTCTGAGGTTTCAGCACTTTTTCAAGGTGCTCATTTACTTGTTTAGGGAGACGTGAGATTCTTTATCTAGTAGGACTAGGAATTTGAACTTTTTTTTTTTTTTTTTAGGATGTTCATTTGTTTGTTTGATATATTGCGAAAATCTGCATCCAAGTGATATAGGAATTTTCTCAAGATATTTCTTTTAAGATTTCCTTCTGTAGGAAGGTGAGAGGTTCTTTCTTGAAAAGGATTAGGAATTTACTTAAGACTTCTTCCCCCCCAACCCCCTTTTTTTTTTCTTTGAGACGTCAAAGAAGTGAGAATTTATCCCCAAATGAAATAGAAATTTACATAGGATTTAAACTTTGTTTTAAGATGTCCATATGTT
>JANJGK010000009.1:64063976-64068976 GCA_039081455.1 Macrobrachium rosenbergii
CCGTAAGTCCTTACCTTAGGGACGTTGCTTTATTAAATATAGGCCAGTGGTGGGAGAGAGTTGCGTTGGGCCTTGTACAACAGTGAGTCTAAATGTAAAATTTATTACCCTTAGATTATTGGTGTCAATCCCACATACATAGATTGTATGGCTGCACATTGGCATATTAATAAGTAGAAATATTTTTTTTTTTTTTACTGAATTAGCTTGTAGGAACTTATATAGCTGCACATTGCATTTTAATAAGTAGAAATTGTTTTTTTTTTACTGAATATTACTTGTAGGAACTTATATAGCTGCATATTGCATTTTAATAAGCAGAAATTAATTTTTTTTACTGAATATTAGCTTGTAGGAACTTATATAGCTGCACATTGCATTTTAATAAGTAAAAATTAATTTTTTTTTTACTGAATATTAACTTGTAGGAACTTATGTAACTGCACAGTGCATTTTAATAAGTAGAAATTAAATTTTTTACTGAATATTTGCTTGTAGGAACTTATATAGCTGCACAGTGCAATTTTAATAAGTAGAAATTAATGTTTTTTGCTTGTAGGAACTTATATAGTTGCACATTGCATTTTAATAAGTAGAAGTTATTTTTTTGCTTGTAGGAACTTATATAGTTGCACATTGCATTTTAATAAGTAGAAGTTATTTTTTTGCTTGTAGGAACTTATATAGTTGCACATTGCATTTTAATAAGTAGAAGTTATTTTTTTGCTTGTAGGAACTTATATAGTTGCACATTGCATTTTAATAAGTAGAAGTTATTTTTTTGCTTGTAGGAACTTATATAGTTGCACATTGCATTTTAATAAGTAGAAGTTATTTTTTTGCTTGTAGGAACTTATATAGTTGCACATTGCATTTTAATAAGTAGAAGTTATTTTTTTGCTTGTAGGAACTTATATAACTGCACATTGTATTTTGGTAAGTAGAAGTTATTTTTTTTTTTGCTTGTAGGAACTTATATAGCTGCACATTGCATTTTAATTAGTAGAAATTAATTTTTTTTACTGAATATTAACTTGTAGGAACTTATATAGCTGCACATTGGATTTTAACTAGTAGAACTTATTTTTTTTACTGAATATTAGCTTGTAGGAACTTATATAGCTGCACATTTTACTCTAGCAAACCGAAATTAAATTTTTCTTTTTAAATTAACATCATCTTGGGGGAACAGAATCACTCTCCGCTATATTTCGTTCCACCTGAATCGCCGAGTCTGGGCAAATAAGTTGTCTAAATATGAACTTTCCTTGGCGATTTGGTCCAGTGCTCTCGTTTCTGACAGCAAGCCGTTCTTTTAGTTTTAGTATAATTTCGTCCTTTTTTTTTTCAATGGTGATTTGGCAAAAACTTAACTGGATTTTTCGGTATTCGTGTATTGAAATTAATTGTCAGCGTTACTAGGTAGACCGTTACGATTACTTTTGTTAATAATAATAATAATAATAATAATAATAATAATAATAATAATAATAATAATAATAATAATAATAATAATAGAGAGTGCTACTAGAAACAGAGGACATAGTGAGAAAAGTGATGGATTCCTAAGGAGGCAGGATGCAACCTGGAACCCCACACTATAAAAACCACCCAGTCGAATAGGATGACTGTGATAGACAAAAAAAAAAAATCAATAAAAATAATAATAATAATGATAATAATTCTGTTACTGGTATTCTTGTTGCGACTACTAATGAAAATTCCGTGTTTGTGGTATCGTTGGTGGTTGTAAATTTAGTAAAGTAAGACAGCAATAATACTGCAATTCGTAAAGTAGTAACAACTTACTCTTTTCTGAACTGTCATGACAGAATGTGTTGAAGAACATGTTAATATCATAACTGTTTATGAACATTCCATCGGTCACGACGCCAGAGAACATTAAATCAGTCAGTCACTCAATTTGTAAAGAAGGATTTAAATAGTAATTTGTAAAAGACTGTTTGCGCCTGATAATTGAGTGCTGTTTAAATCATAAAATCCAAAATTATATTTCTTACAAAAAACACACACACACACACACACAATTTCCAGTGAAAATTGTCGAGCATGAACAAGTGGTTTTTTCCTGCTTCTGGTTTTTTGCTTTTCCAAATCTGGATTATTTTTCATAGGAGAAAGGAAACCTGCTTTCTGTGCTTGTATTTTTTTTTCCTTCTTTTAAATACCTATAAAGCGGACAATTGCTGGCGCCTGTAGCCTGTAACCTCAAACCGTTGATCCCGTTACAAGCAGTACCATGATTCTAAATGCTAGGTTTTCAGTTCTCCTGTAATTATGATGCAAATTGGTGCATTATGTGTATAGTTTATGAAGGAAATTGGATAACTGAAATATAGTAATCGAGAACTGGAAGACTGTAATATTGTTATTGAAATTTCCTGCGGTGGACAGTTGAAAATACTTTGCAGATTTGATGCGGGAAATCGGAAAATTGAGGTTTCGTATATTTTTCATTCAAACGTGCTTAATTTTTGTTATTTGTGCGCGTATGTTATGTATTTCATGTATATAGATATGCTTTACACTGTACTTAGTGCTGTTCAAGAAACAAGGAATATTGCTGGCACAAGGCCTGCTTGATCTAACGGAAAATATACTTGGTGTATTATTTTGTGTAACACACACATATACAGTGTATATATATATATATATATATATATATATATATATATATATATAATATATATATTTATATAGATTGATAGATATGTATGTATACATATTCATCATTGCTTGCGTGTGCAAGCGTGTCAAATATTTGTGTCAGTGCATGAGTGGGAGTTCACCCATATGTACTAAAAGACGAGGGCTAAAGGAAGTGGGTTAGTTGGTGGTCAGTTGAAAAAAAAAAAAAAACAGCCCACAAGACAGTGCAGCGTTTCCATATTTTCTTTCTCTCTAGTCCATTCAACAATTGGTCTTTGTATATTTACCATTTCATTTAGTGGCTCGTCTCCGAAGCTCGTCTGAAGACGGGGGCCCAAGTCGTATCATTGTCAGATGAAGTTCGCGCTGGTCATTTGATGCTTATGGAATGCTGAGGGTAAACACGCGTTCTTAAATATTGCTTGTCATGTATTTGCGACTCGGTGCATGTCTTTGCATTAATAAGGACCCAAAGTCAGTGTCAGTGACCCTGGTAGTCGTGACGCCAGGTAACCTGCAGTCAATCAATCTTCTTGTAAGTTCAAGCTGGCATCGTGCCAGGCAGGGCCTTTACTCGGAAAAGCAGTTCGTGAAAACTGAAAGAAGTCAAAGCCACATCCAGGTTACTGTTGCTGCTGGAAGGTGTCACTGTGGGTTGCAGAGTCCAGAGGCATAAGGCTGGATTTGAAATCACCTTACTGGGAGGCCAGCCAGGTTGATTAATTTGGTATGAAAATTATATATCCTTTAAAGAAATTGTGAGGTTTATCTTTGGAAAGATAGCGTTGGGTAGTCACTAGTTCTGAGTGTTGAAAATTCACATGGAGCTTGGGTTATTATTATTATTATTATTATTATTATTATTATTATTATTATTATTATTATTATTATTATTATTATTATTTAGGAGGTGAACCGTATTCATATGGAACAAGCCCACAGGGGCCATTGACTTTTAAATTCAAGCTTCCAAAGAATATGGTGTTCATTTGAAAGAAGAACCAGCAGGTAATAGGAAATACAGAAAGAAGAGATCAGTTATTGGAAAAGGAAAAATGTTAACAAATTGATAAATAAATAGATAAAAATGGAAGTGAATTATTAAAATACAATTATTGTTTTAGGGAAGTAATACATTGCACCTTCTCCTGAACTTTTGAGGTTCCTTTTGCCCAACATCCTCAGGGAGACTGTTCCACAGTCCAACGGTGTGAGGAATAGAGGACCTCTGGAACTGAGAAGTTTGACAGTGAGGCCCCTTTACTGCATGTTAGTGGTGCTGCTGTGCAGCAAATCTGGATTGAGACAGCTTTGAAAAATGGTATGGAGCGTTTTGGGGCCAAATGCCACATAAATGGCAAAATCATGACTGAGGGGTGACTGAAGCTGGGTATGTCGCCTGGTTGTTGTGGCCAGTGCACCTTTTCCTGGTGACTGAAGCTGGGTATATCGCCTGGTTGCTGTGGCCAGTGCATCTGTTAGTGGCGAATGAAGCTGGGTATGTCGCCTGGTTGCTGTGGCCAGTGCACCTGTTAGTGGTGACTGAAGCTGGGTATGTTGCCTAGTTGTTGTGGCCAGTGCACCTTTTCCTGGTGACTGAAGCCGGGTATATCGCCTGGTTGCTGTGGCCAGTGCACCTGTTAGTGGTGACTGAAGCTGGGTATGTCGCCTGGTTGCTGTGGCCATGCACCTGTTAGTGGTCACTAAAGCTGGGTATGTCGCCTGGTTGCTGTGCCATGCACCTGTTAGTGGTGACTGAAGCTGGGTATGTCGCCTGGTTGCTGTGGCCATGCACCTGTTAGTGGTGACTGAAGCTGGGTCTGGGTATGTCGCCTGGTTGCTGTGGCCATGCACCTGTTAGTGGTGACTGAAGCTGGGTATGTCGCCTGGTTGCTGTGGCCATGCACCTGTTACATGTACCTAGTTTTTGTGGTGATCGAACTCATTTTCCTCCCGGTTACTGTGGCTATAGACGTGGTTATTGCTCTGGTTCTTGTGGCCGTGGGTGACAGCTGTTTATTTCCTGGCGTTTGCGGGTTCCTGACTGGATATATATATTCCTCTGAGCTAATATCTGAGGCTGGTTTGTCGACCAACATTGCTTTTACGCCACAAATTTTATATGTCCACCAACATTACTTTTACGCAATATTACACAGTAGATGTTTGTTTTTGTACCTGTAGTGCATAAGTGCACGAATATTTTGTTGCGTAATTTTCCTAAATGGTGTTACTAAAGAGCATTAAGTTATCTGGAATTGGAAGTGATTCATTAATAAAGAATCTAAGACTGTGCATTTAATACCAGATTATTCCAGGCCTTGCATTTC
>JANJGK010000009.1:64071476-64088976 GCA_039081455.1 Macrobrachium rosenbergii
TGCGCTATAGGCGTAACTTAAGGTTCTTTGCAGCGTGCCTTCCTTAGGCCCCTAGCTGCAACCCCGTTCATTCCTTTTAATGTACCTCCTTTCATATTCTCTTTCTTCCATCATACTTTCCACTCTCTCCTAACAGTTGATTCATAGTGCAACTGCGAGGTTTTCCTCCTGTTACACCTTTCAACCCCTCTAAATGTCAATTTCCGTTTCAGCGCTGAATGACCTCATAGGTCCCAGTGCTTGGCCTTTGGCCTAAATTCGATATTCAATTCAATTCAGATACTCTATAACGGCACTCGTTTAGTGTAATCTGCGCTACAGTCAAGTGCTTTAATTGCCAAGGTTAAGTGTCCCAGTATGGTATTTGAAAGTGATGTAGGGTATAAGGTTGGAAGCCCTATACCCCGATCAGCTCGTTTTTTCTCGTAGTATGAAAGGAAAAGGGAACATCCTTCCGCTTGAAGGGGTATTTTCTCCACCCTAAGTGCCACAGCTTTATATTAGGTTAGGTGATCTTCTGTATTGGTACACTG
Source organism: Macrobrachium rosenbergii (assembly GCA_039081455.1). Lineage (NCBI taxonomy): Eukaryota > Metazoa > Arthropoda > Malacostraca > Decapoda > Palaemonidae > Macrobrachium > Macrobrachium rosenbergii. Next base: position 64,072,010 of record JANJGK010000009.1, read on the forward strand.
TTACCTTAAGCGTCCAAAGCCTCTTCCATCATCCAAATCAACACTGGATACCTCTGAGTTAGAAGAAGGTCATAGATTGCCCCAGCCTTATACCCGTTTTTCTTTTCTATGACTGCTTAATTATTAAAAAAAAAAACCTACTATTTAATAATAAATGTCATCAGTGTGTCTTTCAGGTAAAGCTTTGTTCTTTGGTTCCAGTGACTGGATGGCATTTAAAAATGTCACGTGTGAAACCAGTGAGAGGAAATGAATTGGTAATGGTTTGTGGTCATCGAGTTTTTTTTTTCGTGGATTTAATTTCATTGGCATTTGGTTGTGTGCTAATATCGAAGTTAGCGCGGATTTATTATTGTCAGGAAAGACTTTTATTGTGTTAACTGATATCTGAACTTTTTTTTAGTTAGAGATTTAATGCAGTGAAAAAAGGCAATCGGGTATGTTTCATGAAGAGTGGCACGCTATTAGGCTATTGGCCACCTGAATTTTTATCGTTCAGACTTTGAAGGCCATACCCACAAATGCAAGAAAATGCCACACAAAATTGAAAATACTTAGTATAAGTGCAACATTGCAAAATGAACCCAAAATCATTTATGCCATAAAAAAAAATACGCCGTCCCATACACAGAATTTAATTCCAGATTTCAAGAAAGCAAACGAACTAATTTAATAGATTTTAGTTTGATATAAACGAAGGGAACCCTTCCTGTCTTCGAGGTTGTTTTACAATTTGGCATTTAAAGAACATGACTGGCAGCGTGAATCTGTAAATGTGAGTGCTGTAAATGTCGTTCATATTGAAACCTCCTTTCACTTAGTGTCTGCGCCACCTAACTAATTCATGCTTCTTCTTCCTCTTGTTCTTCCTCTTCTCCTTCTTCTTCTTCTTCTTCTTCTTCTTCTTCTTCTTCTTCTTCTTCTTCCAAGGAACTCTGGTCGCACAGCGTTGGTACGTTAACTGATGTCGAATCAGTTATTATAAGGTCCACTCTTTTGTTTGATTTCAATGGACTCCAATCCTTTTGCGGCACAGCCATTCAGTTTTGCGGTGGTTCCCTTTTATTTTTTATTATTCTTTACTCTTCTCCGTATAGGCATTTGCTTGAGGTTTTGTTTTGCTATACCCGGAACCTTTTAAGATATATATATATATATATATATATATATATATATATATATATATATATATATATATATATATATATATATATGTGTGTGTGTGTGTGTGTGTGTGTGTATACATACCTATATATATATATATATATAATGTATATACATATATATGTGTATGTATATTTTTTTTGGAGGGGAGGAGGATCAAGAGACTAATTGTTGAATATATCGGCCTATTACTCTTTTGGCTCGTGCTTCATTCCAAAATGATTTAGTAAGGCTTAGGAAGAATTTTTGACCCTGACTTTATTTATTCAGCCTTGAAAAGGCTTTTCCCTCGAGTTCTCATGGAGTGCCTTTGAAGGGTCCAAGGTCTATAAAGTTGCACCTCTATAGACCTTGGAAGGGTCATTGTGGACACATTAAATCTTGAAGGAATTTTTTGTGACTGACTTGTAAATATTGAGGACGTATGTGATATTTCTGGGGGGTTCGTATTTTTTTTTTTATTTATAATATTAGACTCTTTAATTATTTTATTAATGTCGCCACTAATTAAAGGTAGTGAATGTTATACCTGGTTAGCGATTTTAGAACATTTTTAGTCGTGATTGCTATCCGGTGTGTCACAGTATTTGATTGATGGCATAATTAGGCTTACCATTATTGACGAATAGTGAATATTCTGATATAATATTGAAAGGGTTCTTTAGTATTTTGTTGAACGTATGTTACTACAACCATATTATTTGTAGCAACCATCGACATCCTGCTTATCTGTAGCCATTTTAATTTTTGAATAATTATTGTAGTTTTTAAATATTAAGTTCACAGTTATCATTCTCTTTCCTCTCAAAATTCCTTAGGATAGACATGAACAGATTCATTAGCCATTTTAGTTTTAAAATTTTGATTTTTAAATTTTAAAACTAAATTTTAACATGTAAAAATGCGACGAAATTTCTTCTGCGCAATCGAGTTTTCTGTACAGCCGCTACAGCTTATAATCAAGGCCACCGAAAACAGATCTATCTTTCGGTGGTCTCGGTATAATGCTGTATGAGCTGCGGCCCATGAAACTTTAACCACGGCCCGGTGGTGGCCTATCCTATATCGTTGGCAGAAGCACGATTATGGCTAATTTTAACCTGAAATGAAATAAAAACTACTGAGGGTAGAGGGCTGCAATTTGGTGTGTTTGATGCTTGGAAGGTGGATGATCAACATACCAATTTGCAGCCCTCTAGCCTCAGTATTTTTTAAGATGTGAGGGCGGACAGAAAAAAAGTGCGGACGGACAGACAAAGCCGGCACAATAGTTTTCTCTTCAGAAAACTAAAAATTAAAATGGATAAAGATTCAGTTCACTCGATGTCTTCTCAAAAATCTTTACGACCAATTTGCGTCCCTGTGAAATGAATCCTCCTATAAGACATTATATCAATGAGGTATCGACATTCTGAGAGCGAGAATGGATTTTCTCGAGGAGATGAGAAGTCGATATGATCGGGGAATAATTAGTTCTCTCTTTTTTTTATTTTTTTTTTTTTTTAAGAGATGCATCGTATGCTTGCATGTCGGTTTATGGGCTGCCTGCTGTCGTCTTCGATTATTGGAGCATCAACTCCTTCGCTTAACTGAGGATTTCAAAAGCTTCCGTTTGTGTTTGTTTCGTTAGCCTTGTTTGTGTGTGGAATATATGTGTATCTGCACATATATATAACTATGTACATATATATTCATGTAAATAAATAAATAATATATATATATATATATATATATATATATATATATATATATGAGGAAATAAGTAAAAGGTTCATAGCTACTAAAATTTAAACACAAACTCATGATATATATATATATATATATATATATATATATATATATATATATATATATATATATATATATATATATATATATATAGATATATATATATATATATATATATATATATATATATATATATATATATGTGTGTGTGTGTATCATGTGTTTGTGTTTGAGTTTATTAGCTATAATGACCTATAAACCTTATACTTCATTTCCTTTTATTTTTTAGTAACTCAAGAAAAGGTGAGACGATAATGAATGCAAATAAAATTTAAATGTGTACAAACTGTAAAAATAATATAGAGTACACAAAACCCTCTGACAGATAACATCTATTTAATAGACTAAACAGCCACACTATAAAAATTCTACGTTAATTGGATGCCGTTTTAGGAACAGAAACAATAAGAAAACAAGTAAGAAAGGCACCGAGGTTTCTTCGGCGCAATCGAGTTTTTTGTACAGCCGTTGCAGCGTATAATCAAGGCCACAGAAAATAGATCTATCTGTCGGTGGTCTCGATAAAATGCTGTACGAGCCGCGGCCCATGAAACTTTAACCACGGTCCGGTGGTGGCCTATGCTATATTGTTGCCAAAAGCACGATTATGGCCTAACTTTAACCTTAAATAAAATAAAAAAAACTACTGAGGTTAGAGGGCTGCAATTTGGTATGTTTGATGACTGTGGGTGGGTGATCAACATTGCAATTTGCAGCCCTCTAGCCTCAGTAGATTTTAAGACCTGAGGGCGGACAGAAAAAAAGTGCGGACGGACAGACAAAGCCGGCACAATAGTTTTCTTTTACAGAAAACTAAAAAAGAGAAATTACGTCACTTGTTAGAAACAACAGGCCTTTCATTTAATCGTTTTTTTTTTTTTCAGATAAAGAAACTTTGGGAAGTTTTCTCCTCATGTGAGAGTGAACATTCGTGCTATCGCTCACTGATCCGTCTTTTAAGTGGGTTTTGTTTGCACGGACTGCACGTGTACAGTACGTGCTTTAGAGGGAAAAGTCTATAGGTAGAATAGGCCAGTGGGTCTGATTCGCCGTTTACATTATTGTTTGCAGTTGTTTGCCTGCTGGGATTTATTGAGTTCTAGGCTGGCAACTCCTGCCTCTGATGTATGGTAAATAGTGGGTGGTTAGTCTCTCTCTCTCTCTCTCTCTCTCTCTCTCTCTCTCTCTCTCTCTCTCTCTCTCTCTCTCTCTCTCTCTCTCTCTCCTCGAACCGGTCGAGGAAGGACCAATATTGGGGCGCATTCCGCAAAATCTTGCGAGCCATTGTTGACCCAAGCATTGAATTAGGAGCCAAGATGTTGGATAACTGTTATGGGCATCGACGAGGTTAACCTCAACCAACTGGGGTCTCGACGAGGTGAACCCCACAACCATGTTCTCGACGAGGTAAACCTCACCCAACTGGGTTCTTGACGAGGTAAACCTCACAACTACACTGTATGTTCTCGACGAGGTAAACCTCACCCAACTGGGGTCTTGACGAGGTAAACCTCACAGTAGGTTCTCGACGAGGTAAACCTCACCCAACTGGGGTCTTGACGAGGTAAACCCCACCCAACCAAGTTCTCGACGAGGTGAGCCTCACCCAACTGGGGTGAAACCATTCATAAGATGTATTCATAAAAGTTTCTCGCGAAACTTTTTTCTTTCTTTTTAAGTATATTGAAATGTGTTTTAATCATCAGTATTTAAATGAAGTATGTTTCTCAAATCTATTCCTTTTTTTCAGGTATGATGTGCTGAATTTTGTGGGGACTGAAGGTTGCTGTTCAATGTATTCTCCAGAGTAAGTGAACTTTATGTTGAAACTTTGTTTAATTTCTCTCAGAGGAAGTTCAGAAATTGTGGTATCTTATGTTTGAACGTATAAGGTTTGATTTTCATGCACAAGATGATAGGAACAACATCCCATTTTCCCCTGGTTAAACCCAAAAGGGGAATGATGTTCTCAGACTGTCTCTGCTAAGGTGGAAGGTTTTGGTATTGTATATATATATATATATATATATATATATATATATATATATATATATATATATATATATACTGTATATATATATATATATATATATATATATTGTATATATATATATATATATATATATATATATATATATATATATATATATATATATATATATATATATATATATATATATATATAAAACTATCTTTTCTTACTCTCTTAACTTCATCATCAGAGTATGAATGTTAAGGAGACACTTCCTGGCAGATGGCTTGTGGAAAGAGCTGCGAAACGCGCAAGGAGTAAAGGTAGGTTGAGGGGGGGGTAATTGGGGCAGGGGCGTGGGGAGGGGGGGAAGGTTTGCATAAATGAAGGCGGTGGATGTTAGGAATACTTGTATGGGATGTCATTTTGGGCGGCCGTGGGGCGTGAATAATAGATGGCTGAGAGTTCGTGTGGCTCTATTTTGTTTAATTAAACTGATTAAAGTGAGATGCATTGGTAGATTTGGGGATGAGGTTCTCACTCTCTTTATATGCTTTACATACGATATATATATATATATTTGAGTGTGTATGTATGTATATATATATATACATTATATATATATATTATGTATATATATATATATATATTTATATATATGTGTGTGTTTAAATATATATATTATATATATATATATATATATATATATATATATATATATATATATATATATATATATAGTATATATATGTATATAGATTTATGGATGTGTATATGTGAGTATTATATATATATAATAAATATACATATTTGTATGTATGTATATATATTTATGTAAATGTGCGTGTGTGTAAAAATACATACATACACACGCACGCACATGAAGATTAATTCGAATACAAGCCAAAATCTTCATAAATCGTCCAGTTTAATCCGGGAAATCGAAGCCATAAGTTAAATACCGTAAAATATGTCTGTTTCACAGGAAATTTTTTTTAACGCGTAGAGTAAATAAATATGACGTCATTTCCGGGCCATGCATATCCACCGGTATGCGCATTAGAGATGAACGGTGTGCATTAACTGTATTAGTACGCATTACGAATTGTTTTCGGGGGATGGGTTCGTGAGCATGCGCGCATGCGCGCACAGTTAGAAGGGTTCCACCTTGCCTGTATGTGGGGCTGACGTGTAGTGGAATTTTATTTTTTAATCAGTTATTTACTGATTAATACTCTTAGTGTACTATGCTTCACTTCTAGTTGTGTAAATTGTTCCAGTCTTTTCTTATCTATATTTAAGGATTCTAGTGATTCCAGGGGTTTGTAGAGGCTCTTAAACATTCATAAACTTACATACATACACAAACATATATATGTATGTATATATGTGTGAGTATATATATATATATATATATATATATATATATATATATATATATATATATATATATATATATATATAATATATATATATACATATATATATTTATATATATATATACATATATTTTATATATATATATATATATATATATATATATATATATATATATATATATATATCTATATATATATATTAAAATGTTACGTGCAGGAGCGCACAAGAATAGGATATACATAACGACAAAACCAAACCCATCCCAGCATTAAACAATTGCCGCCCCGTGACGTTACAGACACCGGATGCATTATTACGTTACATCCTCTCTCCCTGTGAAGAGAGAGAGAGAGAGAGAGAGAGAGAGAGAGAGAGAGAGAGAGAGAGAGAGAGAGAGAGAGGAAACCAAAACGAAAATCGCACCTCCCGACCCGCGAAAGTGAAACCCGATCTCTCTGGTGATCCACAAAAGCCAAGAGAAGAAGAAGAAGAAAGAAGAAAAAGAAGAAGAGGAGGAGGAGGAAGAGGAACTCCTCTTGCTTGGAACGGGTTTCTTCTGTCTGGGCCGCCATCGGCGAAACGGGTGAATAGACAGGAGGAGAGAATAGGAAAGCAAAGGAAAGTAGGAGGAGGGCCGAGAGTGACAGTATGAAATTCAAAGCGGAGCAGGAGAAAGGGAGAGAATGCAGGGGCGAAGAAGGGGGTAAGTTAGGTAAGAACAAAGAGGCGGATTGGGTAAAGGTACCGAGAGACAGACAGACAGACAGGCAAAGAATTACAAGGACAAGAAAAGTTCGACCGAGTGTAAAATAAAGGCGGAGATAAAGAGGTCATTTCCCATGACTTGCACGGCCATCGGTAGTAAACTCTTCATATTTGCACGCATACCTATCAGATATCATAAAATGACTTGCATGAGCCCGTGCTGGCATAACGCCATTAGCCGAATCATAAACAGCAACAGAGAAGAGAAAGGAAAGTTAAAAAAAAAAGTGAAAGTCAAAATAGTTCAGCGGTAATAAATCTATAAGAAGGAGAATAAGCAAGAAATTTGACAGTAAAAGGAAAACGAGTTTCTAAGACAAATGTCAGAAGGAGAAAGGCGGTAGGAAACACAAAGGATAGAAAGCGAAATACGAACAGAAAGGATGGAATTATTCAGAGACAAGAGAGAGAGTAAGAGAGAGAAAGAGAGGAGACAAAAGAGGGAAGGAAGAGCGAAACACGAACCGAAGGAGGAAGAATAAAAACCGACAACCGAAAACGAAAGTTTCGAAAAGGACCAGGGAGAGAAAGGTTTCGAATTGCAGAGGCCGAGATAACAGTTGTGTTTCGGGAATGCTGCTGTTACGGGATGGATTGAGATGAGTCCTGGGGGGTTGGGGGGGGGGAGAGGTGTGCTGTATTGGAGGAGAGGATGTGGGGGAGTACTGGGGAGGGGGGGTAAGCTTAGAGGTCCTTTTGTGTGGTTTGGATGAAGTGTAATGGAGCATGTGGAAAGCATATTGCTGCTGGATATTCTATTTGATTTGAGCAGTTCGTCGGAAAATTTATATATCTGGTGGTCTTTGTGTTTGTTTATTTATTTATCTGTTTTGTGTATACAGTGGATAAATGTGGACACACGTTTATGCGAATACAGCCCAGAAAGGCTTCTGAATAGATAATCCCTCTCCGTATGCTAAATAAGTAATCCCACATTATTGATGACTGTCTGTTAGTACACCGTGCTATATAGTCTGGAAAACCTCCTTTTCTCTGCTCATTCACACATATACTATATATATAAATATATATATATATATATATATATATATATATATATATATATATATATATATATATATATATATATATATATATATATTAATAACGGGACCTCATGTAAACTGGATGGTATCCAGCGGAGATATTTATTCAGGAAAAGTTACAAGCTTTCCAGGACTAACTGTCCTCATCGTCTGGTAGCTACCAGACGATGAGGACAGTCTTGGAAAGCTTGTAACTTTTCTGAGTAAATATCTCTGCTAGATGCCATCCGGTTTAAATGAGGTCCTGTTATCAATTGTATTAATGCATAGAACAGTTGTGTAAGTATATAAACGTGTATACACACACACACATACCTTAGTCTTATGAAAGTTATATCTCACTTGCATACACACATCTTATCATGTGGACGGACAATGAAAATTACTAAATTGCCCCGGAAGCCCTTTGTCACTTCATGAATGGAGGAGATTGGCAGGTGTGTCAGCTATTAATCATTAATTAGACGTAAAGAAAACATCCCTCGGTGCTCGTGTTTCTCTCCGCTCCTTTTGTCACCTGCGCTGTTTGTCAGGAACGTCTCCGTTACCTGGATCCATTTGCGGAAACGGACACGAAACTGCGAATTACGATGGAGCGGTGGGTGGGGTGGGAGTGGAGTGGAGTGGGGGATGGATTGCTGTGGGAGTGGAGTGGGGGATGGGAGAGGAGAGGAGTGGAGGGGGGGTGGAGTGGAGGTGGGGGATGGAGTGGAGGTGGGGGATGTAGTGGAGTCAGGGATGGAGTGGAGTGGGAGTAGAGCAGAATGGAGGATGGATTTGAGGGGGAGTTCTGTCAATGAACTCCTGTTTTCATATTTTCTTGTTGTTTTTATGTGATTTATATTGACGTTGAATGAGATGTGATTTGGGTCGCTGACGGTATGTTCCAAGAGCCGATTTCTTTTGTTATGCCGTAATAAAAGACACAAATATTAAATCAGATCTGTACTGTCATCAGTATTTGGTTCTTACGAATTTTATTTGTGCCTCTTAAGGAAAAGATAATCAAGTGGAACATAGAATTAGCTTAAAAATGGTTTTCTTATTTTGGTATATAATAATTTGTTGACCATTTCTTATGATGGTAGTGACGAAGTAGTGATGATTTTATATACCGTACATATATATATATATATATATATATATATATATATATATATATATATATATATATATATATATATATATATATATATATATATATATATATATATATATATATATATATATATATATATATATATATATATATATATGCACACACATGAATTATATTGACGAGGAAAATAGGCAGAAATAGAAAAGGAAAATAAGTAAAATACAAAAGCATCTTGGTATGTAATTTATCGAAACAGCTATGAAAAATAAATAATAATAAGTGTTGGTAGTTTGGAAAAAAGAATTGTACTTCCAAATCTAGTAGTTCTGCTGGTATTAAAAGAACAGAGGTATATAAATATTAATGGTTTTGGAAGGTGTTTGAACAAAAGAATTGTTCTCCAGAACTATAACTTCTGTTGGTATTAAAAGAACCCATCGGTAATTTAGTAAGTTCGGAGCGTGGACATTTATGGATCAGTGAATTTGACATTGCTGAGCACGAAAGCTTGAAGCTCGGGACATTTAAAAGTATTCCCGGCAGAGACTGGAGAAAGTGAAATTTGGGAATCGGATTACAAGCCATTAGTTCTTTAGAGTTTGAGAGAGTGAGAGAGAAAGAGATTGTTGTCGGAAAGTGGATTAACTATGTGTTGTTGATGGACGATTGCACGAGGAAGTGTTCAAAGGAAAAATGAAGTTAAAAAAAAAATAATAAGCAGACACCTCATAAAAAATTGAATTTTATCACAGATTACATGAACAAATAACGATTAAGCATCTGCTTGAATGTAGGACTCCACGATAATTTGTTCCCTATCCTTGTTTCCTTGTTTTGACTTTCAGCAAAGGAAGAAAAAAGCCTAAATTTTTTTCACAGTTTTTACACCTCATTGACACCATACACAAACACACATACACCATTTTATATATATATATATATATATATATATATATATATATATATATATATATATATATATATATATATAGTGTGTGTGTGTGTGTGTGTGTGTGTGTGTGTGTGTGTGTGTGTGTGTGTGTGCGCGCGCGCGCGTGTGTATAAAAAATTTTAATATAATATAGATTAAGTAAAATGTCTAAATATGTATACATGTATTTTACTAGACAGTTCATATTATTGGGGAACTTCCTTCTGTATACCTATGTACAACACGATAATGATGTTTCTCATATATATACATACACACATATAGATATATATAAATACATATAGGCTATATGTAAATAATACATATATATATATATATATATATATATATATATATATATACAGTATATGTATATATATATATATATATATATATATATATATATATATATATATATATATAAATATAAATACCCGTTCTCTTTACAGCACGAAGATTCCCTTCCCGCTTTATAGTATTTGGATAGACGAGCTGAGGTGTGCGCGAGACACTCCCTCCATTGAGAGAGAGAGATAACGAATTATGCCATGTGTGTTTACCTTCATTATCCGGTTCATCCTCCGATGGTTCCGGTGAAAGGAGCCGGACAGGTTATGGATCTCGTTAATCCGCGATTATCCGGAAGAAGTGGAACGGGTTCAGTGAGTCAGTGTGTCATGCCGGATTGTGGGAATGGTAATTCGGGCAAGTGATTGGTTTTTGTCGCCGACGCCAGAGGGGGGGGGGTCGTTTGTTCGTTTGCTTGCGTGTGTCTGCTCGTGACGTTAGCCGATGGTCGCGCACTCCGTTGGCTCTCTCTCGGGCCGCCTCGTGACCCATTGTCTGTCGCTCCAGAAGATTGCAAATGTCGGCTGCAGGTTGCGGAAGCGCTTGGCATAGGTGGGGCTTGGGTAATTAAACTTTTGCTCTGAACTTCCACTAATGTTTACTTTATGTCCTGCATGGTCTCTTTACTAACAATTACATTTGTAGCTCGTTTTACTAAATTATCACATTCATCAGTATAGATCTTTTCAAACCCCTTTTCTCTGCGTTATTTAGATATGCGTAGTTTTCGTTTCTTTTGAATACCATTAATTTTAGTAATCGCCAGTGCAGCTTATTCTGGATACAGTTCATTACCCAATTCCTCCATTAATCATTCGACATTTCATTATTCGTTGGACTGTAATTTTCTGCTACTTCGCTTTGTAAATACATGCTTAATCGCTCTTGAAGGTGAATTTTTATGTTCGAGTTGTGTCGTTTTATTTTTTTTTTTATTACTCGTATTCCGTTGCATCTTCATTTCGTGGTACTTAAGAATTCATATCGCTTGACCTTTTATTTGGTGTGAGTGAACTCTCCACATGTATTGTTTTTTATTCTCCCGTGCCGTTTTAATTTACGAAGGATAAGTTAAGAAAGGTCAACAGTACAGTATTTTTAAGCGGTGTATCAGGTGGTGTACTGTGTAGATGGAAGTTTGTCATCTTTGCATTTAATTTCTCTAACGTTAATGTATCCGTGTTCACAGTTGTGAAATTGCATGTTAATTGGTCATTTGCATATTGAGAAGTGCTTTTTAATCAACTGGAAAAAAAGCTTATTAGCCACATCGAATTGGTCTGCTTTAACACAAGATTTCTGCTGTCATAGATAGCGATAGTTATTTGTTGCATGTACCATTTGTCAGGTGGGATTTATGTGTGTGGCAGACTAATCTAAAATCATTTATCTGTTTCTCGGTAGTATTTCATATCTAGTAGCCTTTATAGATTGAGAGAGAGAGAGAGAGAGAGAGAGAGAGAGAGAGAGAGAGAGAGAGAGAGAGAGAGAGAGAGAGAGAGAGAGAGAGAGAGAGAGAGAATGAAGCTTATTGCTCTCTATCGTGCCAGTATAGGTTAGGAAGACACGAGTAAGTTGAATATAAAAATAATACCAGTTAAATCATAGGGTTAACATAGCTACTTAATGGAAATTCAGTGCAAGGAACTAAAAGTAAAAATTAAATTAAGACTGGTTTCAATCATATAGAAATTCAGTACAAAGAATTATAAAGCAAGAATCAAATTCAAACTGGTTTCAGTCGTGTAAAATTGAGTTAAAACTGGTTTCAGATCTATAGGAATTCAGTGAAAACGAATTAAGGAGTAAAAATTAAATTAAAACCTGTTTCAGCCATAAGGAAATGCATTGCAAGAGAATTAAAAGACAAAAAATAAAATCACAACCGGTTTTATCATAGGGCACACGATCGCCGTCAGATAAGAAATCTAGTTCGAGAATCTGACATTTTGCGGTTCCTGCCTCTCGAACGGGGTCGCCGACAAGCATATCGCCAGTCATCACGACCAGGTAGATGCCCCCCCTTGTGGCATGCACTGTGGCATGTTCGGGGGCATTTGCGTGGTGACCTCTGCGGTGGTGGGGGTGGGGGGTGGATGGCACAGCGTAGCACTCGCTATTGTTCCGAGCTCGGGCGCCCTTTAATTGTCTTCCCAGGGTTGTCGAATGGAGTGGCTTTTGGTCGCCTGAGAACAGTGACGATGTCAAGCGTTTATTTTTTTTCATACTGGAAATGTAATTATTATTATTATTATTATTATTATTATTATTATTATTATTATTATTATTATTATTATTATTATTATTGTTGTCGAATGGAGTGGCTTGAGAACAATGACGATGTCAAACTTTTTTTTTCTTACAGTGAAAGTGTAGTTATTATTATTATTATTATTATTATTATTATTATTATTATTATTATTATTATTATTGTTGTTGTTGTTGTTGTTGTTGTCGAATGGAGTGGCTTTTGGTGGCCTGAGAGCAGTGACGATGTCAAGCTTTTATTTTTTTACAGTGAAAATATTATTATTATTATTATTATTATTATTATTATTATTATTATTATTGTTGTTGTTGTTGTTGTTGTTGTTGCTGTTGTCGAATGGAGTGGCTTTTGGTGGCCTGAGAACAGTGACGATGTCAAAATTTTATTTTTTTTCTTACATGAAAATATACATTATTATTATTATTATTATTATTATTATTATTATTATTATTATTATTATTATTATTATTATTATTATTATTATTATTATTATTAATCAGCACATGAACCCTATCTCATACGGAACAAGCCCACGGGACCACTGACTTAAAATTGAAGCTTCCAAAGAATATGGTGTTCATTTGTAAGAAATAACAGAGGGTAATAGGAAATGCAGCAGGAAGAGATCAGTTATTAGAAAAGATAAAATAAATGAACAAATTAATAAATGAACAAAAATGATCTTAAAGTGAATATGTAATTATTGTTCAGCGTAAGAATTCACCGTCCAGCTATGAAAATCCATTATAAGTGAATGCTTCAGGAGGTGAAGTAAAATTAAAAAAATTAATTAACCTGAAAACATATGCGTAGGCCTGAGTCACAAATAAAAAGCGTCAGTCGTCCACGTTAGGGTAACGAGAGTGATCCTCTCTCTCTCTCTCTCTCTCTCTCTCTCTCTCTCTCTCTCTCTCTCTCTCTCTCTCTCTCTCTCTCTCTCTCTCTCTCTCAAGTATCTGAAGTGGATTTGGGACGGCGAACTTGTCACGGAATGCGTCTGAGATGTTCTTCCGATGTGGAATGTACTTTCGGGGAAATTCGTGAGTGCTATAAGAATGAAAAGGAATTGCTAGGCCCCTTTCCAGTATTTCGTAGTAGTTTGATGCGTCTCTCTCTCTCTCTCTCTCTCTCTCTCTCTCTCTCTCTCTCTCTCTCTCTCTCTCTCTCTCTCTCTCTGAAAATGATTCTCCGTTAGTTGTTTCTTTTTAATTCGCATTTAATGAAAACGGCAAGTACCAGTACGGTTCCCATATAATTTCTCTCTCTCTCTCTCTCTCTGAAAATGATTCTCCGGTAGTTGTTTCTTTTTAATTCGCATTTAATGGAAACGGCAAGTACCTCTACGTTTCCCTTATAGTTTTAACTTCGGAAGTCTCTCTCTCTCTCTCTCTCTCTCTCTCTCTCTCTCTCTCTCTCTCTCTCTCTCTCTCTCTCTCTCTCTCAAAGCGCTCCCACTTAACCGCCAAGGACTTTGGAGTGAAATCAGTGTTTATCGACGGAAAAATAACACCGAAAAAAAAAGAAAAAATAAAACTTGATAGCAACAGGAGAACGAGTTTCTGACAAGGCTTTTGAAATGGAAAACAGCCTAGCATTTCGAGGGAAAGTTATGTAATGGTATTTTAAGCCCGGAAAGGAATTCTAAAGCGGTTTTTGCCCCCTCTCCCCCCCCCACCGAATGTCGGTCGCGTAGGATTGGGAACGGGTGTGTATAGGAAGGAGTCGAATGATTGCAAATGGAGAATTTATACACACGTAGGGGAGACGGTATATATGTATATATGGTTACTCTTTTTTTTTTCAATATGGTTACTTTTGAAAGTGGTAGGAGCGCTGATAGGGAGTTTAGGAGGCTTGAAAAAGTATTGATAAAGTTTTATGTTAATGTCGACATTTTGTTTGTGAAGTTTTTATACGTTTATATATATATATATATATATATATATATATATATATATATATATATATATATATATATATATATATATATATATATTCATACATATATTTATAATATATAGGCTATGTATATATATAATATATATATATGTACACATACACATACAAATATATAAATATGTATATGTATGTATGTATTCAACTCTAAGCCTTTCTTCTAATGCGGGATTGCACCAGAGGAAAACCAACTCGCCAGTCACTGCCACATTCAAAACTGCTATATCGTAGTTGAAATCCCTGTGCAGCAAAATTTCTACAACACTAACTATTCCATACTCCGACACAGGAAGCTCACCAGTAGCTCATTGGACCTCAGTACACACACACACACACACACACCTTTTTTTATTTCTATCTGAACTGTTTTATGGATGGAAGGTACAATTATAAGATAGGCATTAGCAGGATGATTCTTCAGAACTCGTAAAGATTTGAAGCTGCAACGACAGATTACGACGCCACATCAATCAGTAAAGTGGTATATATTACTCTTAACGGGTACGGACAATGATAATCCTTTTAGTTTTCTGAAAAGAAAACTCTTGTGCCGGCTTTTTCTGTCCGTCCGCAATTTTTCCTGTCCGCACCTTTTCAGTCCGCCCTAAGATCTTAAAAACTACTGAGGCTAGAGGGCTGCAAATTGTATGTTGATCATCCACCTTCCAATCATCAAACATACCAAATTGCAGCCCTCTAGCCTCAGTAGTTTTTATTTTATTTAAGGTTAAAGTTAGCCATGATCGTGCGTCTGGCAACGATATAGGCAAGGCCACCAACAGGCCATGGTTAAAGTTTCATGGGCCGTGCCTCATACAGCATTTTACCGCGACCACCGAAAGATAGACATGTTTTCGGTGGCCTTGATTGTACGATGTACAGGAAACTCGATTGCGCCGAAGAAACTTCTGCGCATTTTTTACTTGTTTCTTTAAGTTTCAAACACTTGGGAAATTCTTTTAGTTTCAGATACTCAGGAAATTTTTGCTACTCCGTTTTCTATATGTTTTAGGTAAACTGTATTAAAACTATTCACCGTATATATATACTCTCTATAGACTTCCCGTTAAGTTCCCACAAGACGTGTGAAACTATATTTTTAGAGGATTTTCTATCGTGTGATAATCATCTACGCCAAAGTTTGATGGGAAAACTTTGGTAAATAGAGTCCTGGATTATATGGAATGGAAAAGTCACTTAATGGACGAGAAAGGCAAGCGCCACAGAGAGAGAGAGAGAGAGAGAGAGAGAGAGAGAGAGAGAGAGAGAGAGAGAGAGAGAGAGAATTTGGGAAATGAATCTCAGCAATGAAAATCTAGAGCACCTATCTGCGAGAGACAGAGAATGCTATATATATATACATATATATATATATATATATATATATATATATATATATATATGTTTGTGTATATGTATATGTTTGTGTATATATAATATATATATATATATATATATATATATATATATATATATATATATATATCATATATAATTTTGGAGTTTCTGGGTATGTATGTATGTATGCATATGTGCGTAAAGAGAGAGAGAGAGAGAGAGAGAGAGAGAGAGAGAGAGGGTGGTAAACAGCTTAAATAAAGAAAATACGAGTTCGTATTCCTGTATGAAAATAAATCGGTAGTATAAGAAAAATCCAAAACAGGTGAGAGAGAGAGAGAGAGAGAGAGAGAGAGAGAGAGAGAGAGAGACAGACAGACAGACAGAGAGACAGAGCGAGAGCGAGAGCTAGCGAAACAAATAAATCTCCATTACAGAGAAACGACGGGACACGTTTAATTTCCCAGCCATCAGCCTCTCGGGGTCTATCAGCGGAGAAAGCCGGCCCCTAATTAGACTTTGGGCCAGAGTTAAACTTATTATTGATAGGATGTTATGTTGTTGGTTTTGTTATTAAGAGCTGCGGCGAGGGTTGTTAATTTGTTTTACGTGGTAGTCGCGGTTGTGATGAGAAACGTGTTGCTGTTGATAACCGTTTATGTTTTATATGTTTGAATCTCGATGTTACTGATGGTGAGTGAACTATTCTGGCTGCCGAGTAGAGAATTGTTTTCAGGGCGTCTTTTTAAGTTCACTTTTTGAGCTTTTATTTCAATGTTACTTTGGTTAAAATGTGTTAATGACTTCGTTGTTGTTTTCTGTTGAATTCTCGTGTTATTGATGATGGTCGTATGTTACAGCTGTTATTTATGACAAAAGTGTTATAATTTATATGTGGATGTTGTAGTTAG
>JANJGK010000009.1:64091476-64095423 GCA_039081455.1 Macrobrachium rosenbergii
CTCCACCTCCCTCCTCACCCCCATATTCTCTCTCTTCTTCCTCCCTCTCCATCGTCTTCTTCATCTGGTCTTCGTACGTCGTAAGGGACCAGAGGGAAATCATCGTGCCCCCAGAAAGTCCGTCGAAACCAGGACCAAAGTATTGGTGTGTTTGTGGTAGGGATGTGTCTACGGGGTGGGAGCCCTTGTGGTAGGGGGCTGGTTTAGGGGAACCCCTTGACGCGCCCCTTGGGATATGATGGATATAATGGAATTGGATACCTGGGTCACTCTGTTTGAGGTTTCTCTTAACAATCGAGATTGGACGAGTGATGGAAAGTATGCCTCTTCTCTCTCTCTCTCTCTCTCTCTCTCTCTCTCTCTCTCTCTCTCTCTCTCTCTCTGTTGAAGCCAGTGAGCACACTTTGTTGTATAGAATATTATTTAACAGGAAATAGTATCTTAAGGGTTTAGTTAGTAATGGGTTCTCGTCGTTTTGCTCGTTATTATTTAAATAATTATTGAAGCAATGACAATATTTTTTTATATATTAGAGGGTCGTGGCCTTCCTCCTATTTTGTAAAAAATATATCGCGTTAACACTATCATAGTCTCGCATTAGTTTACATTTTTCACAGTAGCTCAGGTTGGAAGAAAAGAAGAAAAGGAAAAAGCTTGGTTTTAACCTGCTGTAATGTGATATCCCTGGATCAGGGTATGTCTAATGTAATATCCCTGGATCATGGTGTGTCAAACTTGCTGATGGCTCATGAATGAAGATTTTATATTTCAGTGTAATTTTCGTGGTCTTTACATTAATTCAATCCAAGTATACGGGAAGATCTGATCTGCAAGCTAGAGCGTTGTATAAAACGTAAGGCCCCATGTTATTTGTCACACCAGTAGCTACGATGGACTCACTGCACTGTTAGGATCGCTCATAACAGCCATGACTGTTTTGTGATGCCAGTCAGTCAGTCAACTTTTTAGCTTTCTGTAAAAGAAAACTATTGTTACTGCTTTGTCTGTCCGTCCGCACTTTTTCTCTCCGCCCTCAGATCTTAAAACTACTGAGGGTAGGGGGCTGCAAATTGGTATGTTGATCTCCTACCCTCCAATCATCAAACATACAAATTTCAGCCCTTTAGCCTCCTCAGTAGTATTTATTTTATTCAAGGTTAAAGTTAGCCATAATCGTGTATTATCAACGCTATAGGACAGGCCACCACCGGGCCGTGACTGAAAGTTTTATGGGCCAAGGCTCATACAGTGTTATACACTGCAGAAAACTCCATTGCGCCGAAGAAACTTTGGCATATTTTTTACTTGTTCTATTTAGTTCTCAACACAAGTAATTACGCCCATATTCACAATATATATATATATATATATATATATATATATATATATATATATATATATATATATATATATTATATATATATATATATATATATATCAGTTTTTCCCTGATATATGGTATCTACAGAAAAAAAGTGGATAGTTTTACACACACACACACACGCACACATACATACACATACACACACACGCACACATACATACACATACACACACACACACACACACACACACACACACACACACAGCAGTTTAGATGTGGATTTGAAGTGATCGTTGTCTTGCATGTGGAAGCGTCTTATTGACGGATGTATAATATGTAATAAAATATTTATAAAAAGTATATTTTAATAGAGAGAGAGAGAGCGAGAGAGAGAGAGAGAGAGAGAGAGAGAGAGAGAGAGAGAGAGAGAGAGAGAGAGAGAGACAGAGAGAGAGAAACACACTATCATGTAACGTTTCATCTGTATTGTGCAACAAAGGGACCAAAGGCAGCCCCCAATGCATAAGGTTACCCTGTGGAAGGAGTAAAATGAAAGGAGGTCCATTTGTATACAACGAACCCCTAATTTCGGTCCACCTTTGGTTTCCCACCCTTAGCCTCTTTGTATTATATCGTCTCTTTATATTCTGTTTCCTTTTCCTCCTTCTGAAGTCTTTGTTGAATTATTAATTTTTTTTGTTGGGGGGGGGGAGGCATTTTTGCCTACATACATTTCTTTGATATCCTGTGTTTCTTTGTGCATCTTTTATTTTTTATATTACTTCTTCCTTTCTCTATTTGTCATCTTTTTGTCATGTTTTGTCATCTCGGTCAAATTTCTTTTGATCTTACTTTAAATATAAATTCATCCTTTCTATTTTGAATTTTTTCCATCTCGGCAAAATTCATTTGGATCTTTATTTCAACGTAACTTCCATTCTATTTTAATTTTTTTTTTGTCATCTCAGTAAAATTTGTTTTGATCTTTCTTTAAATCTAAATTCTTCCTTTCTTCTTTTAAATTTGTTGTCATCTCAGTCAAATTTATTTGGACCTAGCCTATGTTTAAATATATATTTCTGTTTTGGATTTAGTATCACTTTATCTTCATCTCATTTTTTACCTATTTCCCCTCCTGTAACCTCTCTCGGCCACCTCTTCCTTTTGATTTCGCCTCCTCCCTCCTTCAAACCTCTCGCTCTTCTTCTTCATATTTTTTTTTTCACGCTCCTCTTCGAACTGACGAGCGTTGACATCTAATTATCTTCACCTTATCTTGGCATCTCGTCACCGGCGCTGAGAAGCTCTTGTCAAGGGCCATTACGTGGGCGTTGCAATTTGGCCGGGTCGGGTTCGGTGCGCTTCTTTGACTGCGTGCTTGCTTTATACAAAAATCGGATGGCGCGCTTAACATGGCAAGAAAGTCGAATGTAGGCTTCCTTCGCGTCAGCGTGAAAGATTTCGTTAACGTAAGCAACACTTCCATGTTACTTTTTTTTCGGGAGTGTCGGCAGAACGCCAAAGTATTGTCTAGAATTTTTGGCAAATATCTAAATGCTTTTTAACTTTGGCAAATATCTGAATACTTTTTAACTTTACTAAAACTTCGCATCACCCGGGAACATTTTAGTTTTGACTTTTAAAAATTCACCGTGGTTTAACATAATTTTCTCCAACATTGCCATAAGAGGCTAGTCCATCATATTTTAACTCCCAATTGGTTTCAGAGTTTTAGGAAAGTTATAGATTTATTTTAAAACACTTAGATGGCAAATATTTTATTATCACTCCTAAGCTACTCGTCTTTTTGGGAGTACCGGCAGAATACCAAAAATCAGGGAAGTTAAAGAGTTTCATTTTTGCAGACGATACAACACTTACATGGTACATAATTTTGTGTGCACATTTGATTTTATAGCGTGCAGATGATAGTACACTGCTACCTATGTTTTTCTTAATGATTATAAGTGCGAACTCTCAAACGGTTATGTATTATAAAGGCTATATAGCAGTTCTGACACTTTTCTGTCGTAGGCATTATTAGATACTGCCAAAATGTTTTTGCATATTGTAGGTGATACAACACTTCTGTAGCGTACGTGTTCAAAGCCTCCTTCATTTAGAAGACGATACTTGGAGAGAGAGAGAGAGAGAGAGGAGAGAGGAGAGAGAGAGAGAGAGAGAGAGAGAGAGAGAGAGAGAGAGAGAGAGAGAGACCCGTATGATAATGTGCCTTGTTGTGCCAGTGCGGAATAATACGAAGAATATTTTCCGAACTTAATAAGGCCTTTGAACAGGTGAAATGAGGTGCGTTGGTGGGTGGGGGGTGGGTGGGAGTGTAGGAAGCCGGGGACCCAAGGTTTCTTATCAAATTGGGATTGGGAGGGGGGAGAGGAACAGGTTGAGCCGACTTTAATGAAAGAGGTTTGATGCGGCATAATGAAGGGCGGGTGAAGGGAGGGGGGAGGGGGGGAATAGAATAGGAAGGGGGGGGGGCGTGGGGGTGTTTGGGAAGGAGGCTGTGATCTAATAGAGATCATCTTGAAGAGGTGCAACGGGGCTTTGGGTTGGGTTGGTTAAGATCTGGCGACGCCGGAAATTATTCCGTTGTCTCTTGGCGGGG
>JANJGK010000009.1:64095523-64100523 GCA_039081455.1 Macrobrachium rosenbergii
ACTCTGAAGACTTCTGAAGAGAGGTCATCACAAGACTCTACTGGTCAGCCAAGGAGCCATGAAGAATAAGATCTCTCACCCTCTCTTTCTCTCTCTCTCTCTCTCTCTCTCTCTCTCTCTCTCTCTCTCTCATCAGCACTTGTATCTTTCTCCTCCTCCTCCTTCTCCTTCTCGCCTTTCTTTTCCTTCTTGGGTTGATTGGAGATTTCCAAGAAATCTGAATCTGGAGGCCACTAGAGGTGCCTGCGTACGTGTGGAAGGGCCTGAACATATAAACACTTATTCATATTCGGATGTGTGTGAATTATATATATATATATATATATATATATATATATATATATATATATATATATATATATATATATATATAAAATATGTATATATACTGTATATGTATGTATGTGTAATACAGTATATGTATATATATACGAGTATATATATATATATATATATATATATATATATATATATATATATATATATATATATATATATATATATATATAATATATGTATGTATTTATGTATATGTGTGTGTGTGGTTAGGCTGATTAAAATATTGTGTATACACATAAATATAAACAGTCTATACTCATGTATATGGGCTGCTATTGCACTAAAATATAAACGTGTATTTTCAAGATTTTTTGCTAAAACTGAAAACACCACTGAAGTTCTGTTCTAAGAAAAACTTACTCCCATTAAAAAAAAAAATGTTAAAAAACAAGGTTTCCAGGAGTGCCAAATCCTTTGTACACCTTCTCTCCAGAAAGGGAAATGATGTCTGTGCTGAGTGACTTGAATGCTAAAGTGGGCGAAAAGTACGAGAAACCTCACGCATATGGTGCAAGGGTTGAGAGATAATTATATAACCAATCCAAGAATCTTATCAAAAATGGCCTTAACCATTAAAATAAATAATGGTTTCTATAAAGGAATGATTAGATGTACGATTTGGTGAACGAAAATGGAGTGATAAGTTTGATTTCATTATGTATTACTGCTTACCTGACGCAGACTAATGATACAGTAATTATAAGAAATAAAGTAGTCAGAGGTCTGATAACGAGGCACAGGGAATAAAATATACGTAGAATTTGAATGACAGAATGGGACAAATATCTAAAAGTAACAGAAGACAGGGAGACTGAAAGGTGGAAGTGAGTGAAGATGAATTATGTGGCTGAGAGAACAAGAAAAATACAAATTAAATTAGGGGGAAAATTCTTAAACTTGTTGGACATGCAATTTTTTTCTTGAGATTAGCAGAGAGAGAGAGAGAGAGAGAGAGAGAGAGAGAGAGAGAGAGAGAGAGAGAGGCGGAAGGCGAGTGGTGGAGCCAGCACAGTTTTAAGCAACTACCAGGTACCTAATACACTGTAGTACCGATAATACCAATGACGAAGACTATCGTCATTATCATATCGTAATATAATGATAATCATTACAGTGATGATGATGATGAAAATGACACCATTGATAATGATGATAATAATGCGGATGGATTGACTGATTGATTTATGGTTTATAAAACTGGCGTCACAAACGGTAATGGATAAGATACATTTGATGATGATGATGATGATAAGAACCGAACGATCCTGTTGCTGTACGACTATCATCATCATTATCATTATCATCACCACCATCATCAATATTGATTTATGGTTCATAAAACTGGCGTCACAAATGATAAGATGAAAACGATAATAAGAACCGAACGATCTGTTGCTGAGAATAATGCTACCGATAATACCAATGACTACTATCATCATCATTATCATTATCATCATCATTATCATTGATTTATGGTTCATAAAACTGACGTCACAAATGATAATGGATAAGATACAAATGAAAATGATGATGATAATAAGAGCCAAATGACACTGTTGCTGAGAAAAATGCTACCAATAATACCAATGACGACGACTATCATCATCATTATCATCATCGTCATTGATTTATGGTTTATAAAACTGGCGTCACAAATGACAAGATGAAAATGATAATAAGAACCGAACGATGCTGTTGCTGAGATTAATAATACCGATGACGACGACTATCATCATTATCATTATCATCACCATCATCGTCATTGATTTACGGTTCACAAAACTGGCGTCACAAATGACAAGATGAAAATGATAATAAGAACCGAACGATGCTGTTGCTGAGAACAATAATACCGATGACGACGACTATCATCATTATCATTATCATCACCATCATCGTCATTGATTTATGGTTTACAAAACTGGCGTCACAAATGATAAGATAAAAATGATAATAAGAACCGAACGATGCTGTTGCTGAGAACAATAATACCGATGACGACGACTATCATCATCATTATCATTATCACCATCATCATCATCATCATTTTTTGTCCCATAAGGCCGGCCTTACGCCCGAGTACGTGTCGGTGATTGTTTTGTCGTCGCTAAACAGGTGGAATTTCTGCCATTAATCTGCAGGTAATTTTCCGGTCAGGTGACCAGGTAGATAAAGGGCTGTTCATTTACTCGGGTAATGGACGGAAAATAATGCTGCCGTTTGGGCCGTCGGGTGCAGCTGATGAACCCGGTCAAACGCCCACCGCCCGGGTCTAAAATCCCCGAAATTAAAAAAAAAAAAAAAACACCACCCCCCTTTTACCCAAGCCACCTAACAAAACGCCCGCCCACTCAAACAAAACCCCTTGCCATAACCTAACCCACGTACCCAACACATTGGCATTTCGAGCAATGTGACATGCCCAGCAAGGTGGGCATTTGCTTCTAAAATCCCCGAAATTTAAAAATAAGAACCACCCACCCTCTTACCCGAACCACCTAACAAAGCACTCACCCACTCAAACGAAATCCCTTGCAATAACCTTACCCACGTACCCACTATATTGGTATTTCGAGCAATGTGGGCATTTACTTCTAAAATCCCCGAAATTTAAAAATAAAAACCAACCACCCTTTTCCCTAAGCCACCTAACAAAACGACCGCCACTCAAGCAAAATCCCTTGCGATAACCTAACCCATACACCCACTACATTAGCATGCCCAGCAATGTGGGCATTTGCTTCTAAAATCTCCGAAATTTAAAAATAAGGACCATCCACCCTTTTACCCGAACCACCTAACGAAACGCCCGCCCACTCAAACAAAACCCCTTTAAAAATCGCCTAACCCACGTACCTACTACACTGGTAGGGCGGGCAATGTGGGCATACCCATTTGCTTCTAAAATCTCTGAAATAAAAAAAAGGGACCAACTCCCTTTCACCCAAGCCACCTCACAAAACGCCCACCCACTGAAACAAACCCCCCTGACATTAACCTAACCTATGTACTCACTACATTGGCATGACCAGCAATGTAGGCAATTGCTTCTAAAATCCTCGAAATTTAAGAAAAAAAGGACCACCCCCTTTACCCGAAAAACCTAACACACTGCCACCCACTCAAACAAACCTCCTTAAAAATCACTAAACAGTGGTATGCCCATAACCTTTTGCTTCTAAAATCCTCGAAATTTATAAAAAGGACCACCCCCCTTTGCCTGAACCTCCTAACAAAACTCCCACCCACTCAAACAATGCCCCCTCAAAAATCGCCTAATCCACGTACCCACTACGAAGGCATTCTGTGCAATGTGGGCATACCCATTTGCTCCACTGTTTTCATTGCCAGTCAGGCTTCAGCGTGATTCATTACCGCTCGTATCAGACTCGTATAAAGTCTGTTACATGTTACATGGTTTTCACTGTATGCTTAATTATCTTCCCCTATGAAAGCTAGGAACGGCTATATATGGGCATCCATTTCTATAGCATTCCATTACGCAACTGTTCTTGTCCTTATCATTATTATTATTATTATTATTATTATTATTATTATTATTATTATTATTATTATCATTATTATTATTATTATTACTATTATTATTATTATTATTATTATTATTATTATTATTATTATTATTATTATTATTATTATTTTGTTGAATAAAATGGCTGCATTTTGCGAACTGATTTCATACTGAGTTTTCTCAATTCCTATAATAATTCGCTTTTCCTGCACATCAATATTTGGTCAATAACTGGCCAATGTTCATATTTCGGTGGATAAAACAGCGTATTTCTTACAGCAAAAATTCTTTATTTAAAGCATTACAGCTGTAATTCTTTAAATAAAGAATTCCTGCTGTAAGAAATACGCTGTTTTATCCATCGAAATATGAACATTGGCCAATTATTGACTAATATTGATATGCAGGAAAAGCGAATTATTAGAACTGAGAAAGCTCAGTATAAAATCAATTCGCAAAATGCAGCCATTTTATTTAACAAAACTTGCCTCTAAGAGGGTCTTCTTCCTTCGTATTATTATTATTATTATTATTATTATTATTATTATTATTATTATTATTATTATTATTATTATTATTATTATTATTCAGTAGATGAAACCTATTCATATGGAACAAGCCCACCGGGGGCCACTGACTTGAAATTCAAGCTTCCAAAGAATATGTTCATTAGGAAGAAGTAAGAGGAAGTAAAGGGAAATACAGAAAGAAGAGATCCCACTTACTTATTAAAAAGAGAATAAAATAAATTAATAAATTAATGAATAGATAAAAATGTATTAAAATGCAATTAGAATAGTATTAGGGTAGTAACTGTTTACTGTAAGGATGAAATAGTCTCCCGAAAGAGGAGAAAATCGGGACTGAGCGAGACAAGACTCAATCACAAATGGAACCCCCACCCCCTATACACACACACACACACAAA
Organism: Macrobrachium rosenbergii; assembly: GCA_039081455.1. Taxonomy (NCBI): domain Eukaryota; kingdom Metazoa; phylum Arthropoda; class Malacostraca; order Decapoda; family Palaemonidae; genus Macrobrachium; species Macrobrachium rosenbergii. The sequence goes on from JANJGK010000009.1 coordinate 64,100,320, forward strand.
ACCTTGAGCCACTTTTCGAAACAATGACGGTATTCGTTTTCAAACTGTGATTGCCCGCTATTATTTCTCAGCTGTATGTTTTTATTACGATTAATAATTCTCCTTGAGACAGCAAAAGTTATGTACAGAAAACCCTCTAAATTCTCTGAATAAAAAAAAAAAAACCTTCACCTTTACCAATTACTTGAGTTCGCAAGCGATGTG
>JANJGK010000009.1:64105523-64133023 GCA_039081455.1 Macrobrachium rosenbergii
GTAAAGTATATGCGCTTTCATGTAAAGTATATGCGCTGATACACATTTAAATTCGGCGTCGGTGACCCCGGTAGTTGTGACGCCAAATAACTCTTAATTAATCAATCAATTACACATTTAAATAATCTAAATAAATTTTTTGTTGCAGAACCTGATGAAGTACAACTTAAGATTTGTCAATACCGAGCCTCGAATGACGTCTATGTTCACGAAAAAATTAAAATATATTAAAAAGATAAATTACAAAGGTGAAATGTAGTTTTTTAATTTTTTTTTTACACGTAAGCTAAACATCTTTTTATCTGTGTCAATCTGTATCTTTCTCTCTCTCCGTCTAAACTCATGCTCAAAAATACTTTATTTGTCTGCCTATTTAAACCTCTCTCTCTCTCTCTCTCTCTTCAGACTCACGTATAAAAGCTTTATCGGTCCTTTTGTTCGAGGCCGTCTCACCAATCCTGTGTACAACGCAATCTCTCTCTCTCTCTCTCTCTCTCTCTCTCTCTCTCTCTCTCTCTCTCTCTCTCTCTCTCTCTCTCTCTCTTCAAACTCACGTACAAAAACTTTATCAGTCTTTTTTTCGAGTCCATTTCACCAATCCTATGTACAACACAATCTCTCTCTCTCTCTCTCTCTCTCTCTCTCTCTCTCTCTCTCTCTCTCATTTCAAACTCATGTATAAAAACTTTATCAGTCTTTTTGTTCGAGTCCATCTCACCAATCCTATGTGCAACACAAGATCTCTCTCTCTCTCTCTCTCTTTCTCTCTCTCTTCAAACTCGCAGCTCTCCGTTGGGTGAGCCGGTAGAGCTGCGGACTGTCACTCGATGGGCCGGAGTTCAATTCCCCCGGCCGACTGATGAAGAGTTAGAGGAATTTATTTCTGGTGATAGAAATTTATTTCTCGCTATAATGTGGTTCGGAATCCACAATAAGCTGTAGGTCCCGTTGCTAAGTAACCAATTGGTTCTTAAGGGGCCCATACACGTTCAAAAAAAAGCGTCAAAATTTCGCATCAAAATTTTGATATCAAAATTTTGATGCAAAATTTGAGTGTGTGTAGAACGTTTTGATGTCAAAAAAAGATTTGATGCATCCATGTCGAAGATTTTGACGATACTGAATTTTGATGGGAAAAACGCCTAAACGCGTGTGGGCAATTATGCATCAAAATTTTGTATCAAAGTTTTACACGTCAAAATTTTGATGCAAAATTTTGACGCTTTTTTTGAACGTGTAAGGCCACCTTTAGCCACGTAAAATAAGTCTAATCCTTCGGGCCAGCCCTAGGAGAGCTGTAAATCAGCTCAGTGGTCTGGTAAAACTAAGGTATACTTAACTTTTTTTCTTCAAACTCACGTACAAAAATCTTATCAGTCTTTTTGTTCGAGTCCATCTTACCAATCCTATGTACAACACAAGCTCTCTCTCTCTCTCTCTCTCTCTCTCTCTCTCTCTCTCTCTCTCTCTCTCTCTCTCTCTCTCTCTCTCTTCAAACTCACGTACAAAAATCTTATCAGTCTTTTTGTCCAAGTCCATCTCACCAATCCTATGTACAACACAAGCTCTCTCTCTCTCTCTCTCTCTCTCTCTCTCTCTCTCTCTCTCTCTCTCTTCAAACTCACGTACAAAAATCTTATCAGTCTTTTTGTAGGAGTCCATCTCACCAATCCTATGTACAACAAGCGCTCTCTCGCTCTCTCTCTCTCTCTCTCTCTCGGTATTAAGACACCCACCAATAACAGATTCGGCGCTACTGGACCGGGTCAGCCAGCTGGACTCGGGGAACACAGCATCAATCACCCTCGTGGAAATGATATTTACAGATTTCCTTCCGCAGTCACGGCTAACACAACAAATTCATCTCCACAGCGCCCGATCTTTTGTTCTGGGTCCTGTTGAAACCTTTGTTTCGGATGGACACAGTTCCTTGTTTTTTATCGTAGTGTGTATGAATGTAATCACAAGCATGTATGTGTGTATGTATGTACTGTATGCGTATACAATATATATATATATATATATATACAGTATATATATATATATATATATATATATATATATATATATATATATATATATATATATATATATGTCACATAAACATTGACATTAGATATATATATATATATATATATATATATATATATATATATATATATATATATATATATATATATATATATATGTATATATATGGGTGTGTTATACCCTTACGGTTCGGGCCATTTGGGGCCACACCTGCAACATGGCCCAGTTGCATGACTGGTGCCATTTTCCATGCACAGTGATCAATTGCTTGCCCTTGGGCTGCATTTTTCTCAGTTTGGGGCAAAAGTCCGTTTGAGCCCCAAAAAGCGCACAAGGCTATACCCTTACCGTTCGGGCCATTTGGGGCCACCCCTGCAACATGGCCCAATTGTATGATTGGGGCCATTTTCCATGCACAGTGATCAATTGCTTGCCCTTGGGCTGCATTTTTCTCAGTTTGGGGCAAAAGTCCGTTTGAGCCCCAAAAAGCGCACCCTTACCGTTCGGGCCATTTGGGGCCACACCTGCAACATGAAACCCATTGCATAATTGGGGCCATTTTCCATGCACAGTGATCAATTGCTTGCCCTTGGGCTGCATTTTTCTCAATTTGGGGCAAAGGTCCGTTTGAGCCTCAAAAAGCGCACAAGGCTATACCCTTACCGTTCGGGCCATTTGGGGCCACACCTGCAACATGGCCCAATTGCATGATTGGGGCCATTTTCCATGCACAGTGATCAATTGCTTGCCCTTGGGCTGCATTTTTCTCAGTTTGGGGCAAAAGTCCGTTTGAGCCCCAAAAAGCGCACAAGGCTATACCCTTACCGTTCGGGCCATTTGGGGCCACACCTGCAACATGGCCCAATTGCATGATTGGGGCCATTTTCCATGCACAGTGATCAATTGCTTGCCCTTGGGCTGCATTTTTCTCAGTTTGGGGCAAAAGTCCGTTTGAGCCCCAAAAAGCGCACAAGGCTATACCCTTACCGTTCGGGCCATTTGGGGCCACACCTGCAACATGGCCCAATTGCATGATTGGGGCCATTTTCCATGCACAGTGATCAATTGCTTGCCCTTGGGCTGCATTTTTCTCAGTTTGGGGCAAAAGTCTGTTTGAGCCCCAAAAAGCGCACAAGGAAATTATATAGGCTATATCTGACCTGTGTAGTTCAGTTGGCAGCGCCCTTGCCTTTCAGTTGAAAGCCATGGGTTCGATCCCGCTGTAGTCAGAAATTTATTCTGTTCCACACGTGATTGCATGTAGAATACTTCTAATATATATATATATATATATATATATATATATATATATATATATATATATATATATATATATATATATATATATATATATATACAGTATATATATATGTATATACATACATATTTATGTATGTTATATATATATATATATATATATATATATATATATATATATATATATGTGCGTTAAATAAACTCTACGTTCAGACTGGCCGTCTTCCAACCCGGGTCTAGCCCCTCTCTCGCCATTGACCACTACTCAAGTATGCAAAATATCACCGTCACTTTTGACGGTAGGAAGGAACTTACCTTCCCGACCCTCTCTCATTTTACCGTCATTTTTGACGGTTTGGGAACACTGACAAAAATTTAAATCTACGAATGATTATCATCTACTTTACTTATTACCTGTAAGGTAAAGAATCTTTGGGTAAGTGAAAACTACAAATTGAAAGAACTTTGGAAAGGGGGGGGGGGAAGCGGTAGCTATTTATATTCAAGGGAGGGTGAAAGGGCAGGATGCTGGGGGAAGGGGGAGAGGAACAGGGAGGGGGAGGGGAGGGGGGAAAGAGAGTCTAAGGAAGAAGGACTGGGTTCTAAAAGCAGCGTCAATCTTTACTTACTGCGTCAAGGGTGTCACTTCGTTCGTCCAGGTTGATGTATTGCATTCGGAGGTACGTGACTCTCTCTCTCTCTCTCTCTCTCTCTCTCTCTCTCTCTCTCTCTCTCTCTCTCTCTCTCTCTCTCAGTCTATTTGTTTGCTTTTGTCTATGCCTGTCTGCCTCTCTGTCTGAGCGTGTCTCTTACCAGCTGTCTGTATCCCTGTCTTTCACTGATTGCTTGACTGTATGTCTGTTCATTTTGTTCATCGCAGTTTTCAAAGAATGACTTTTCTATCACAGACTTAACAATAGTATGGACAAACACACACACATGCATACACACACACACACACACACAAACGCGTGGAAGGAAAGATAAATATGCAGACCTCGTCTCATTCATTTCTTGAAAGTTACGACCAACGGATACGTTGTAAGAAATGAATCAATGCTAATGAAGAACTTACAAGATAACTTTAAACCAAGCAAATCCAACCTGTAACTATATTTCATATATGCACATCCATAAGGCACAAACTCTTCTTCTTCTTTTAACGTGCTTTTTTCCCATTTTTGTATGGGGTAAGCACGATGCCTTCTTTTTGAAGGACTTTTGATTTGGCTTTGGGGTAGACCGTAGTCTCGATCGGCTGCCCTGCCTGACATCGCTTAGACCCCGGTAGCGTATGTTACATGTATCATACCCGACCCAACGCCCTTTCTTCCAAAAAAGTAAAAAACGCGCAGAAGTTTCTTCGGCGCAATCGAGTTTTCTGTACAGCGAATAATGCTGTATGAAACTTTCGGCCACGGCCCATGAAACTCTTAGCTGCTGCCCACGAAACTCAGCCACGGTCCGGTGGTGGCCTGTGTTGTTGGTACCTATAGCGGTACCAGAAGTATGATCGTTGCTAGCTTTAACCTTAAAATAAAATAACTACTGAGGTTACAGGGCTGCAATTTGGTATGTCTGATGATTGGAGGGTGGATGATCAACATACCAATTTGCAGCCCTCTAGCCTCCGTAGTTTTTAACATCTGAGGGCGGACAGAAAAAGTGCGGACGGATAGACAAAGCCGTCACAATAAGTTTTCTTTTACAGAAAACTGAAAACTTCTTAGTACACTTACTAAAGCAGAAAGCAAATATCATGCAAAATATTGCTAAGGCAACCTTAGTGACAACTTCAAAGAAATGTGTTTGTATTTTCGGGAGGCTAACTGGCCTGGGGTCGGGACCGAGACCTTGAAGAAGGCCTTTAGGTGCTGGTCTGGACTTTTTCTTAAGGCCACCGTTATCTCTGAAGAGACAGAAGTGGAATATAAAATACTAAACTCCTTTGCTGATGAGCTGGGAACTTGGGTAGGTGAAATCTCAACCTAATCAGCGCATAAAGAAAATCACTGATGGAGTAATTGCAGTTTCATCTCTTTATTGTTGACATCGACAAGGGGGATATATAATGTACTCTATTCCCTCGATATATAACTTTTATAAACTGACGTACTATACAGAAAGATTTTGCTAATACTCGATAAGACGTTCGTTTTGTACAACTAATTTTTCTCTTGTCATTCTATTTATCTCTTTTTATTTATCTATTTACTTATTTATTCATATCTTGATACTGATAGTTTTTGTCTTGGTATTTAATTTAATTTAATTCAATTTTTATTAATTTCTTCATTTATTATTTAACCTTTTATGACTGAAATACTTTGCTTGACAACCACTAATACTGTATACACACACACACACACACACACACACACACACATATATATATATATATATATATATATATATATATATATATATATATATATATATATATATATATACATATATACTGGTATATATATATATATATATATATATATATATATATATATATATATATATATATATATATATATATATATAGAGAGAGAGAGAGAGAGAGAGAGAGAGAGAGAGAGAGAGAGAGAGAGTCACTGGCACCCCATATAAGTGACGAAAAGCCAGTCTATTACAAAGAGGAAAATTGGCAAAAAAAAACCGGGAAACACAGGGGAACAGGTAACATCCAATAAGTAAATCAATCAAGTAAGATCAACGCTTCAACCTTCAGCTCCGAGACGCTGTGTAATCCCCGTCCGCGGGGTCTATCCTCCGCCGCCCCCCGCCCCCCGCCTGTGGATTTGTTTCCGAATCGTAGAAAATACGACCTCATTTAAAAGGGGATTAGTGACGTCACGAGCAGTGCAAAACTCATTAGAGCGTTTGGACTTTTAATAAACGGGAATCTCTACGGCAGATATACGGAGGATCGAAACTTATTAAGGAAGAGGAGACTCGAGACCATAAATCATCGCAAGGGGAGGGGGAGGGGTGTTCTTGAAGGGGAAGGGGGGTGTGGGAGAGGGGAAGGGGAGGGGTGTTCTTGAAGGGGGGAGTGGAAAAGGAGAAGGGGATGGGGTGTTCTTAAGGGGGAAGGTGGGAGTGGGAGAGGGGAAGGGGGTGTTCTTGAAGGGGACGGGGTAGTGGGAGAGGGGAAGGGGAAGGGTGTTCTTGAAGGGGGAAATGGGAAGTGGAAGAGGGGAAGGGGAGGGAAGGGGATGTTCTTGAAGGGGAGGGGAGGGCATGTTCTTGAAGGGGGAAAGGGGGAGTGGGAGAGGGGAAGAGGAGGGGGTGTTCTTAAGGGGGAAAGGGGGAGCGGGAGAAGGGAAGGGGAGGGGGTGTTCTTGAAGGGGAAGGGGGTAGTGGGAGAGGGGAAGTGGGTAGCAGGAGAGGGGGTGTTCTTGAGAGGGAAGAAGGAAGAGGAGGGTTGTTCTTGAAGGGGAAGGGGGAAGGGGGTGAGTTCAATAAGGACAAGGAAAGGATGGGGTAGGGGTGGGGAGGGGGGGAGTTACATAAGGGCGGGGGACTGGAAGAAGATATGAAAAATGAGGCTTTTGCATAAACAGTAATTGCTCTGCATTTGACTTACTGACTGATTGATTTACGATAATCTGGCGTCTCGCCAAGGCCTCAATATAACCTCATCAAAATTTTATTCCCACGAGAAACGCAACGCCGTTACAGATGTATAGAGGTGTCTGTTAATAATCGGCATATAACCTTATCATGGACGAGAGAGAGAGAGAGAGAGAGAGAGAGAGAGAGAGAGAGAGAGAGAGAGAGAGAGTTTGGTTTCATGATGACAAAAGGCAAACCGCCTTGGCAAACGTTTTGCCAGAGCCAAAAACCTTGAAGTCGCTTATGCAGATATTCACAGAGAGAGAGAGAGAGAGAGAGAGAGAGAGAGAGAGAGAGAGAGAGAGAGAGAGAGAGAGAGAGAGAGAGAGAGAGATGTTGCAATAGCAAGTTCGATAAAAGAGTTATCTGTGTATCTTACTCCTTTTGACACAGAACTCCCCACAATAGGAACATACAGTAAAATTTGAAATCTCTCGCGCGGAGGTTTAGAAAACGTTTCAGGCAGCTTTCTTAACTAATCGTTTTTCTCACATCAACAAAGCATAAGAGAGGAAATGCATATTATGGTGTATGGTCAGTGTAATGAATTCGATGTTCTTTCCTACGAAAATCAGTGTAGGCGGTCTTCTGAATTTGACAGCAAAATACTTCAGTAACTAATTCTTTCAGAATACAGAAACAAGCGTCGACAGTCTTTAGTACAGAAAAGAAACCGGTTGCTGGGCGTATGTAAATGAGAAGTGAAATAACAGAAAGAATTCAAATATCTTCAAGAACATTGCTGATGTTATAAAACATGCGATCACTTCCCAAAACAGCTGATATCTTTAAGAACATTGCTGATACTATAAGACATGCGATCGCTTCCCAAAAACAGCTGGATCTCATAGGCAGAACTGACTTAAGGAATTAAATGTGACATCTTCAAGTAATGATTACAAAAGAAACTGATGAGTAATAAACAGAGAACTCCACTTCACGAAAGCTTGTTGTGTAAGCTCAATTTCATTATGCTTATTCTTACAACAAGGGTTTGATTATGAATAGTAAATGGAATTGTTGGTCTCTATGCAACAAAATGAAATATCTTTCCATATATCAAATGTTTTGTTTGTTATAACAGCCTTAGGATAACAAGCCCCCAGTTCGTACCTGCCGTCGTTCAGCCCAGGGAAATCATTTTGACAGAGTCTCGGAGTGGTATATAAAATCATCAAGAATTTGCAGATTCGAACATCTCTTATACAACCGTATTTTTTGACGATACGAGTATACAAGTAATATTCCAAGGCACTTAACATGTAGTAAGATACTGGAAAAAATATTTGATTGGTTCTGGAGAGGAGGCCGTCAATATAATAATAATAATAATAATAATAATAATAATAATAATAATAATAATAATAATAATAATAATAATAATAATAATTAAAAAATACTCATAGTAGCATGAGTCTTAAAATGGAGAAGCCAATCCACAGTTATGTATATGTACATATATTTAAAAATAAATATATGTATTTATACATAACTGTGGATTTGCTTCTCCAATATTAATAATAATAATAATAATAATAATAATAATAAAAGATACTGGAAACAATATTTGCGTGCTTCTAAAAGGAAGGCCTTCAATAATACTAATAATAATAATAATAATAATAATAATAATAATAATAATAATAATAATAAATAAATAAATAATGAATAACAATAATAATAATTAAAGATTCAATTCCAAATCCCACCCATCTGGCAGTTCATCTGTTGAGGCACTGAAGCCGAGAAATGTATTTTTGGATTTTTTTTATTTTTCTTTTTTTTATTTTCAGGGGTCCCCGTCAGTAATCCTGATTTGCATCCATCTACATAATCTACGTAGAACCCGGTGATTGGAAACACCAGCCTGTAGCAGTACTGCTGCCTTGTGTGTATGTGTGTATGTGTGTGTGTGTGTGTGTGTGTGTGTGTGTGTGTGTGTGTGTGTGTGTGTGTGTGGTATCGGCTGCGGAAATTTACTCAAGTGTACACAATATATTCTGTAGTGTAAGTCGTGGTGTTATGTAATCCCTTGTGTTGTTGTATGTATGTATGTATGTGTATATATATGTATATATATACACATACACACACATATATATATTATACATACATACACACACATATATATACATTATATATGTTATATAAATAAATAAATATATATATATATATATATAAATATATATATATATATATATATATATATATATATATATATATATATATATATATATATATATATATATATATTTTCAGTATCATGCCATTTCCCCAAACAATGGATGACACCCGAGGGGATGAACATCCAATGCAGAAAACTTCCACACTATAAGCCTGTGTCTTGTGTTCGTGTGTAATGTGGTAAAAAGGTTAGAGTAGCTGAAAGGATGCATCAGAGTGTTGTGAGATGGTTCGGTCATGTGGAAAGATTGGACGAAAAAGGTTGATGAAAAGCGTGTATAACTCGGAAGTGTATACTCTAAGCTGAACCATAAACATTACATTATTATTATTATTATTATTATTATTATTATTATTATTATTATTATTATTATTATTATTATTCAGAAGATGAACGCCATTCATATGGAACAAGCCAACGGGGGCCACTGACTTGAAATTCAGAATGAAGAGATCTCACTTATTAAAAAGGAAAAACCAATTAATAAACTAATAAATAAATAAAAATGTATTAAAATGCAAGGAGAATAGCAATAGGTTGGTAATGCCTTGCATTTTCGTTTGAACTTTTGAAGTTCCAATCCTATTACTAGGATTAAAACGAAAACATATCCACGAAACAACAATAGCAATAATAATATCATGAGCTTGACAACGATGCATAAATCCGCGGTGATTTTGCTGTCCATATATAGAGTGTACTCAATGTTTTAATATTTTTCTAAAATATAATGAATTGAGGTCGTGTTCTCCTGTAAAAAAATAGCCGTAATAATAATAATAATAATAATAATAATAATAATAATAATAATAATAATAATAATAATAATAATAATAATAATAATAATAATAATACCAAACCTACCGCAAAGTCTCAGACCAGAAAAGGCAGAGAAAAATAATGTAATTGATATGATGCATAAATATGATGCTATTGCTGTCATTTTCGACTGGACAAGTAAAACACTTTGTAATAATATTAATGATCTCTTCCTCCGCAATTCACTAATGCACGAACATTCTCCCTCAAAATCCCCAGCCCCCACCCCCCAACACTGCACACAAAGGGTATTATTAATATCTGTAATTCGCTTTCCACTCCCTCAAAAAAAAAAAAAAAAAAAAAAAAAATCCCCAAGCCAATGTCGCCGTTTCTAAGAAACAGGCGAATATCTTCAGCGACTTTCTTCTCCGCGGCCGCCATTGTATCGTCCCAGTGGCATTGTGCGGCGCCACAGAGATGCGGCCACCTCACGATTTCCTCTCGGTATAGAGTGTATCAATTACGGATTTCACATAGCTTATGGATAAAGGATTCAGTACCCCCTCCCCCCACCCCGCCTCCTTCCCCCATAAGGCTCTGCCCCTACAGATATCCTCCAAAATCCCGCACTCTCCAAAAGTGCATTTGACGGGTTGTCAGCTTATGTCGTCCTTTCTCCGTCTGTTAACGGGTGAAAGATGGGGGGTGAGTAGGGGGCCAGAAGGGGAAGGGGGGGGGAGATGTAGAAGGGCGGTGATGGTAGGGGGGTTTAAGGGGAAGAGAGATATAGAGGGGTGAGAGAGGGTGGGGGGTTTAAAAAAAGTTATTCTCCAACTTCAATATTCTTAATGGTCACGCTGGTTGGGAACAATTATTGCCTGTTTTTACGGAAGAAGAAGAAGAAGAAGAAGGAGGAGGAGGAGGAGGAGGAGGAGGAGGAGGAGGAGGAGGAGGAGGAGGAGGAGGAGGAGGAGGAGAAGCAATTCCATTGTCCCCACTTCGTAGAGTTCTTTTCACCTCCCCCCCCCCCATTCCCTCCTCCGTCTATCCACTCCTGCTAATGTCTTCTAAAGAATAAACCCCCACCCCTCCTTTTTCTCTAACCTCCCTCTACCCCTTAAATAGTGTTCATTCTCCCCTCCCCCGTCCATCTCTTCCCTCAGTGGAAGATCTCCAGTGACCACCCGCTCCTGGGGACTACTTTCATTTGAATTACACCGTATATTCTTTTACTTTCATTTTATTTAATTTATTGTTTTTATTTTTTCAATTTTTTTTTTTCACTTTATTTCTTCATAACTGGTGGAGAGAACAAAGCAAGCGCTTTTTAAACTGGACTGAAAACGCGTCTTACTTATTTCACCATCGGTGTACATGATACAAATTCTGTACATTAAGTGACCAAATTCTATATGATAAATGGCCCTAAGGCCATTATCCACTTTAGCCCCTTCCCTGTCACTCACAGCAAAAGGAAAAAAAAATGTGAAAAGAAAAAATCATCGTGTAACTGATTTTTTATACAACAAATGAGTACCTAAACCATCCCCCACCAGAGAAAAAGAAAATATAAAAGCATAGAAACATATAACAAGAACGATTGACAAAAAACATTAAAATCGATTAAATCTTTTATATTACATTCAACTGTACTACCATGAATTATGTCCGCGCAGCAATACAGATGATGATGATAATACTGAAAGGCAAGACAAAGAGTAATGACAAGAAATTGAAGAGAGGCAAAAATTAAAATATAATAGCAAAATTCTCAGTAACTAACAACAGCAATAATAATAATAATAATAATAATAATAATAATAATAATAATAATAATAATAATAATAATAATAATAATAATAATAAATAAATAAATACCAACAGAAATAATAATAACAATATTCAACACTAATATGACATAATATTACATAATGCAATTGATATTCATGTAGTAAGCAATAATAATAATAATAATAATAATAATAATAATAATAATAATAATAATAATAACAACAACAGAAATAATAATAATAACAATATTCAACACTAATATTACATAATATTACATAATGCAATTGACATTCATGTAGTAAACACTTGTTTATCTAAAGATATTTTCGGTGACTGTATGAATAATAAGATTTTGGTGGAAATAAAAAAAAAAATTATAAACTGAAGGCAGGTGTGAAATGCTCCACCCTTTAAAGGTTACCTGTCCATCATCAGAACTTAATTAACATAAGTCCTGAAGACCAGAGACCACAACTACCGTGGCTTTTGTGTTCCAGAGAAGAAAAAAGTGCCAAAGTGTTCAGTTCAAAATTGTCTGTGACCACTGGAAAACAGGTCAAGGTGAAATATATTGGGAGGAAAAAATCACGAAATCCCAAAGTAACTGACGGCGAAGTTAGGTCGAAATCAGAAAAAAATTTACTTAATCTTGACAAACAGGTCTATGTCCAAGATATATGGTGGAAATAATTGCCAATCTCCAAGGTGCTAACTGCCATCATCGTCAAAGATAATGATTAAGCTGTGACGTTAAAAAAAAAACCGTCACTCTCAGAGACAAAAAAAATTAATCTAATCTGACCTGTGATCTTGACAAATATGTCAAGGGTAAAAGTATTTGTGGAAAATATTCCCCAGCATTCAAGGCACTTGATCTAGTACCTTTCGCCACTCACAGAAAAATATAATTTTGAAATTTCTATTGACATCTGACGTTGAAATAGGTCAGGATAAAAAACCTTACACGACAGCTTCGAGAAAAAATGAAGAATTCTGAAGAACACACACCACTAATTATCCTAGTTTATGAAATGCTCACAATAAATCATGTTAAAATTCTGGCTATTGACTTTCCTCTCGCATTGCAAAATAGGTCATTCAACTCAGAGGATAAAAAGGAATTATAATAATAGTAGCTCTATTCACATCTCTCTCTCTCTCTCTGTTTAAAATTTTGGCTACTGACTTTCCTCTCCCTCTGTAAAAAAGGTAACTGAAATCAAATAAGGGATAATAATAAATAATAATAATAATAATAATAATAATAATAATAATAATAATAATAATAATAATAATAATAATTCTATTGACATCTCTCTTTCTCTCAAATTTTGGTTATTGAATTTTCTCTCCTCCTGAAAAATGGTAAAGGAAATCAGAGAATAAAGGAATAATAATAATAATAATAATAATAATAATAATAATAATAATAATAATAATAATAATAATCATTCTCTCTCTCTCCCTCGCCGTTTCTCGATTATTCCGTACCTCCCCTCTCCCATTTTATTTCGTAGAAGGAAGGGATTATTAATAGCTGAAGGCTACGTAATGCTGCAAAAACATTTTGCGATAAAAGCTGAGGAAATTTTAGAGCTTCAGAGAATTTACCATATTTTCGGACACGTGAGCGTTATTAGGTTACCGTAGCGGCGTCGGGTTTCCTTGAATAATAATAATAATAATAATAATAATAATAATAATAATAATAATAATAATAATAATAATAATAATAATAATAAGTAAAGAATGCCTCAAAGTTTCTTCGGCGCAATCGAGTTTTCTGTACAGCGTATAATGCTGTATGAGCCGCGGCCTATGAAACGTTCAGCCATGGCCCGGTGGTGGCCTGTCCTACAGCGTTGCCAGACCCACGAGCATGGCTAACTTTAACCTTAAATAAAATAAAAACTGCTCAGGCTAGAGGGCTGCAATTTGGTATGATTGATGATTGGAGGGTGGATGATCAACATACCAGTTTGCAGCCCTCTGGCCTCAGTAGTTTTTAAGATCTGAGGGCGGAGAGAAAAAGTGCGAAAGGACAGACAAAGCCATCTCAGAAAACTAAAAATAGTGGGAATTTGGGAATTAGATTCATGCCCATCCTCCAAGTAGTCATGGCGCCTCACAGATTTATCAGCGTTAAGAAACTTGCATAAGCACCGTCACGTCACGTCAAAATATTCTTTCCAAGAAACCGTGTCGTGAAGTGACGTTGGATGCCGTCGTGTGCTTGCTGGTGACGTGACGTGACGGTGTGAACAAGTCCATTTGATTACATGCAAGAACTACCCACGTACTTTGACGTGACGTGATGTGTCGGTGACGTGATGTTATAATGTGAATCAGCCTTTAGTCATCTGGTCACGTGTCACTTTGAAGAGGACAAACAATTTCCCCGGATACATGGGAATTATAGTTTACACTCATTATCTAATTAGCAATTTTTTTTTTTGGGGGGGGGGGGAGCGGGTGAAAGGAACCTCAAAGTCTTGAGGTGTTATTCGGAAATTGAGAGGCAATTGAAATATCAGAAAATAATATTTGAAATGATCTTATACTGAAATTATTTTATATTTTGATGAATTTTCGCCATTTTTGTAATCTCCTACCTTGAACACAGGTCAGCATCATAACAATTTTGGTCAATATCTTTTACTCAACTTTCACTAACATTTAATGAAAAAGTGCATCAACAACAAACTTCATCCTCATCGTTTCAGACCATAAATGCGGAATATATATATATATATATATACTGTATATATATATATATATATATATATATATATATATATATATATATATATATATGTTTTTTATCATTACTAATTAACTGGCAATTTTGCAATAAAGAATAACTGGCAATTTTGCAATAAAGAATGAGAATAAGATATCAAAACCTGAAGATGTGTGTATTAAATACCCGAAAGCACTAGGTACTGATGCCTTATATTATCACCTTCTGGTTCTTGCAGTGCATTTAAGTCACGTGATCCTTGTGGCGGTGCAATTTATATAATATAATATAATATATATATATATATATATATATATATATATATATATATACATATGCATATACATACATTCATATATATATATATATATATATATATATATATATATATATATATATATATATATATATTAGTTATAGCAGTAGTAGTGCTATCAGAATTTTAATATATTACTGGTAACAATAGTAGAGAAGAAAGTGTACTTAAGATAACCTAGAGAAAATAAAAAAAAAAAAGGTAAAAAATGCACCGAAGTTTCTTCGACGCAATCGAGTTTTCTGTACTTAGTATAATCGAGACCACCAAAAATAGATCTATCTTTCAGTGGTCTCAGTGTAATACTGTGAGAGCCGCGCCCCATGAAAGTTTAACCACGACCCTGTGGTGGCCTATTCTATATCGTTGCCAGTCGCACAATTATGGCTAACTTTAACCTTAAATAAAATTTTAAAAACTACTGAGGCTAGAGAGCTGCAATTTGATATGTTTGATAATTGGAGGGTGGATGATCAACATACCAATTTGCAGCCCTCTAGCCTCAGTAGTTTTTAAGATCTGAGGGTGGAAGGAAAAAGTGTGGACAGAAAAAGTGCAGACAGAAAAATTACGGACAGAATAAAGTGCGGACGGACAGACAAATCCGGCACAATAGTTTCCTTTTACGGAAAACTAAAAAGAAATGAAGAAGTTTAACGACCAAATAATCCACGAATATTATAGACGATTAGCAAATCCTGCAAGATGACTGAGGGAACTTTGCGAGGAACACAGTAATAATTAATGGCGCTTAAAGGTATCTACAATGCTGAGAAGAAACTAATTTTATCAATAAAGATTTTGACGCGAGAGCCTCTCCTCTCCCCTCCCCTCACTCACGAAATTAAAATCCGTTTCGCTATATATGAAAAAGATTGAGAAGAGGTCCTTGCTTTATGAATAAATTTGAGCAAAAAAAAAAAAAGATTATGACGCGATCTCTCCTTTATTCACGGAATAAAAATATACATTTCTGAATATAATAAATAATGACTTGGTGCTTTTTATGAATAATTTTTCTTAATTACGCTTGATTATCATATGATCTTTTAGTTTTATTTTCGAGAACACAAGCGATTACGACGTGATCCTTCCTTTATAACAAAATCTATTATTATAATAAATTTCTCTATGCACATAATTTCAAAAATGAATTATTTTGATATGACCTTTCACTTATGAATAAGATTTAGCATTTTTAATTTTTTTAAAATCAAATTCCTAGATAAGACAGATTATAACACATGCTAAGATTTTAATACTCGTTATAATTATATTTATATATATATATATATATATATATATATATATATATATATATATATATATAATATGTATATATATATATATATATATATATATATATATATATATATATATATATATATATATATCTTGTCTATTTCATCGTTCAAAGGAACATGTTTGAAAAAATCATAAATATACATAAAAGCAAACGTGTTTACTTATATATTCAGCATTTGAATCTGCGAGGACTTATCGTGACATATTCATCCGCTTCATCGCCAAAGAAAATCTTTCTTAATCGACAAAGAAATCTCGGAAAAAGCATAAACAAGTCCACCCACATGCATATCTGCAAACTTAAAACTTTTTTCTTTCCATATTTTCATATTTATGATGATGTATATCTTATCCATTTCATAGGCAGAGGGTCATATTTTATGGAGAAATCGCTCTCTTTCGAGTGGCGTCTCTTCTTTCTTCGGCACAGTGGGAAATGGAGGCTAGCTGTGGCCATTGTTTATCTCTTCATAACTTCTTCACGTCGAGGATTCCGGCCATAAATTGACCAGGAGGAAATCATTGTCTCTATTGTCCCCTCTGGCAATAAGTGCCCACACATTCACATACAGACACACACACACAGCTTTTCTTTGGTTGATTCTCCGTAGTGTCTTTTGTATTCATGCACTGCTTGCGAAAGTGCCTTTGCTTGTAGCGCTCGGCATCGGATCTGGAATGTGTGTGTGTGTGTGTGTTCTTTGGTGGGGTGGGAGGAGAGGAGGGAGGGAGCTGTGGGGGGGGGGGAATTGTTGGGGAAGGGGGTATAGGAGGCTTTCGAGTATTATCCTTCTGGCGTTTGAGAGTCCTTCTGAGATTTCTTTCCTTTTTTTATTTATTTATTGATTTATTTGTTTGTTTTTATCCTTGTGAGTGCAGGCTTTTGATGTTGCCACTCGCTGGAAGGAAAATTGATTAGAAACTCGTGCCAATTCTATACACTTTGTGAACGGTCATTTATATATATATATATATATATATATATTCACTTTTATATATGTACATATATGTGCATATATATATATATATATATATATATATATATATATATATATATATATATATATATATATATATATATACTCGTATATATACATACACATACAGTATATACAAATATAAAATGTTTGTGACAACAACCCTCATATTTATCTAACTAATTTCTTTGTATTATCTTTTTAGCTTTTTTAGCTTTCCGGCTTTCTGTCTGACGATTTATCTAGTATAAAATTTACTCATCACTTAATCACACATCAGCTTCCGGTGTTAGTCTCTTTGCTCTTCATAATTATACTTTATAACTACAAAGTATTTTTTTCCAAGTTTAGAATTATCTTGGTCTTAAGCAGCTATAAATTATTATTATTATTATTATTATTATTATTATTATTATTATTGTTACTATTATTATTATTATCATTATTATTATTATTATTATTATTATTATTATTATTATTGGCAGTGGAACTGAAACCCTTTGGTTCTGTTGTGTCTCCATCAAGCCTCAGACAATTATACAGATGAATCAACAAATCAAACAATTTTCATGTTAACAATTATTTCTATTATAAAATGTGTAATATATATATATATATATATATATATATATATATATATATATATATATATATATATATATATATACTGTATATAACAGTACATAAACACACACATAATATATATATATATATATATATATATATATATATATATATATATATATGTGTGTGTGTGTGTGTGTGGTGTGTGTGTATTTATTTGAACACCATATTCACGGAATATCTATAAACACAAGTATTGTATTGTACTATAATGTAATATAATAACATATTCATAACGGTACTGTACATATACTATTTACAGTGTTCAACCTTGCAACATGAACAATAATGAGTTAGAAGGAAAAATATAATGAAACCTGTAATGTGAAATATTATGAATATTCATCAACAGATAGTTTCATACCTAATTACCATAAATGAAATACATAGATTTCCATGTATCTCTATGTATTACAACCATTCGAAATTTCATACGGTTTTTAAAGTGTTCACCGTATTCCCTAGAAAATAAAAAAGAAAATGCTTCAAATTGTAATTAGACAAAAACAACCAACGCCGCGACATCGCGATTAACAAAGATAAAAAAAAATCCCCGGGGGCATTTGAACTTTGTATGTTGAATTTGCATCTAATTACAAATGGGGGGGTGGTGAGGGGAGGGCAGAGCCCCGCCCCCAACTCCCCCACGATACGATTCGGTAACCTTTCGTAGTTTTGTTTCGATAATCCTGCGCAATTGAAAATTCTCTCAGTGCGATTTGTTATTTTTTCTTCTCCTCAGTCGTTCGCAGGACTGACCAGCCTTCTAGCGATGATTTCGCTTTGATATCTCTTCTTAGAGCGACTACGCTCTCGTTCCAAGTACGACGACTCGCGTTTGGTGATGCTGAGAGAATGCAGAGTAAGGGGTCAGGGCTCCTGTAGGCCTAGTAGGTTTTTTTGTAGCAGGCACTTCAGAGGGACTATAACCTAACCAGACTTATCTTTACTTGACCTAACCTAAGACGCCGTGTCCTAACCTGGCCTGGGGGGCTTCTCCCCTTTGGACCCCCCGAAGTAATTCGTGACCCCCTACTCTGCATTCTGCCCGCTACGCGTTTCTACGATGCTAATTTTCATGTTAAAAAGTCAGCGACATAACTTTAATTATTAGTGACTTGGTTCGGCTGTTCCGACCTTTCTTTACAAGTTCTGGAGCGAACAGTAAGGTTCGTGCTGCATTTACGGAAACAATTCGGATGTAATTTAATGTGTGGCAAAATCACCAATTCATCTGCAATGCAAAGCCGATTGCAAAGGCAGTCAACGTCTTCGATAACCCTTGAATCTTGACCTGAAAGCTGGATGGTAAATGGAATAAAAATAAGACGCCTTGTAGGATCATTCTAAAATGGACGACAACCGGCGCGCCATCAGCGCCATCTATTGGCACCCGCCCGCACTACCCCGAGCAACTCTGGTTACCCAGATGTAAATATAAAAAAATATCCTGCCTTTTCTTTCGCTCTCTTAAATTTCGTCCTGTGATGATTTCCGAAGGTGGCAAAAAAAAAAGAACAAAAGCACTATCAGCTTCACATTATGACCTATTCGTGGGAGGATTTCCTTTGAATTCCTGAAATAAAACTAAAACTTTCAGCGCGAGGTTAATTAATTAGTCTTATTAAAATTACAAATGACCTCATATTTCCAAGATCAGCTTTTGGGTTCAAGCCTTGATGCGGGAGCACGTCAGTGAAAAAAAAAAAATGCTTAGTTCGCAGTTAAATTAGATCAAAGATTCTTTATTATCTCAAACAATAATCTAGTTCGAGCGTCATTGGATTTGTCTAATTCTTCTTGACACTTAGCAAAATAAATTTCGCGATCTTTGTGATTCTGAAAAGGACTTTCTTTTTTTTTATGGAAGGAATAAATAAAACTGATTACATTTCAGTTGCATCAAAGGCTATTTTCCATCACAGGAGATTACAGCAACTTATTTTTTATAGACTTATTTTTCTTCAATCTGTTTGCCTCTCTCTTTGATGCAACGCTAATTTGTTAAAGCATTCGAAGGACAAAAATCATAAAAAAAAAACGTAGAAATAATAAAAGATACAAACATTACTAACACGATGTGCAGATATATATTCATTATATGCATGCGCATTAACTCGTAAGATTATGTATGTATATATATTATATATATATATATATATATATATATATATATAATATATATATTTATAATATATAATATATATATTTATTACATATTTACATACACAGTATATATAAATGTAAAAATTATATATATATATATATATATATATATATATATATATATATATATATATAATATATATATTTATAATATATAATATATATATTTATTATATATTTACATACACAGTATATATAAATGTAAAAATTATATATATATATATATATATATATATATATATATATATATATATATATATATATATATATATATATATATATATATATATAATATATATATATACATACGTATATATACTGTACATATATATATACATATAAATATATATATATATATATATATATATAATATATATGTACATACAGACATACATATTTATATATATTTATATACACTACTGTACCTGTATCGTTTAGAATGACGTCAAAACCACAATAATCCTGCAACCGCATTCTATTTACGAATCGGTGAAAGTCTTGGCCTCCTTACTGTAAATGAAACCGATTATCGGTAAAGTACATGAACGTCACTTCTATCATGTATTGTACCTTTGGTAAACCTCTACCACAGAAAATGTGGGTAACGTGCTTACTGCGCAGTGGATAGCATAAACGGGAACAATCTGAACATCAAAATGGTGCCTAAAAAAAATTCTCTTAATTTATTGTATTTTCGGTAAATAAGCATCACTGCTAAGTATAGAAATATTTACTTCCAGGTAATTCAACCTTATCATTTTGACCTTGTGTTTTTGATGAGTTTTTTTTTATTTTTTTTTTTATTACAGGAATAATTAGAAATATTACACATTCTATATCTATGTACAAAACATGCATACAAACAAAAATTGATAAATAAACTCCCAAGAATAGAGCAAATAAAAACATAACGCTTATTTATAACACTTCCTTTTAAGGCCTTTTAGTCTTCCATCTCTGAATAAATTCAATACATTCGCACACACATACACGAATAAGTACACACGCATCCATACTTAAGCTGGCAAATAAAACTTCCATTGGACACCTTCCTTCTTCTGTCTCTGAATAAACAAATACATTCGCACATGCGCATATAATTTATATATTCTACAACGAAAACTCAATCAACACAGACTGACCAAATACAGTCTAAAACGAAAACTACATCAACAAAGACTGACCGAATATATTCTAAAACGAGAACCAAATCAACACAGGCTGACCGAATATATTCTAAAACGAAAAATAAATCTACATAGACTGACCGAATATATTCTAAAACGAGAACCAAATCAACACAGGCTGACCGAATATATTCTAAAACGAGAACCAAATCAACACAGGCTGACCGAATATATTCTAAAACGAGAACCAAATCAACACAGGCTGACCGAATATATTCTAAAACGAAAAATAAATCTACATAGACTGACCGAATATATTCTAAAACGAGAACCAAATCAACACAGGCTGACCGAATATATTCTAAAACGAGAACCAAATCAACACAGGCTGACCGAATATATTCTCAAACGAAAGCTGCAATCAAATATATTCTAAAACGAAAACTAAATCAACACAGACTGACCAAAGAAAATGTAACGCTACGCAGTTCCTCGATATACAGCCGTATGTGCGTATTATCTCGTTCCCATACGTTTTAAGGATCAATTGCTGACACAAAGAACATTAAACAGTATGTCAATGGAAAGGCAATTCACCTTAGTTTTGCAGTGCTAATACTTCTTTTCATCAGAGTACAGAAGTTGTAGTTTTTCGAGTAACTACAACTCGTAGCTTTTGCCTTTTCATTTTTGTTATTTTTCTACAAGAACATGCTGCAACAAATTACAACTCTTCAGCTTTAAAGTGACATCACAATCAATATCCTAGCATGGAAACTAATTTTACACATACTGGTCAAAGCGGAATGTTGCCAAGAGCAATTGCTATTACCAAAAAATTATATACAAATACACACTGCAATTTCATTTCATACAGCAGGATACATACATATATATATATATATATATATATATATATATATATATATATATATATATATATATATATACATACATACATACATACATACATACATACATACACACGTATATATACATATAAATATATAATATTCCAATATATTTCTAGGATCTGTACTCTAAAGAATTTCTGACACTTCGCAATTTCAACTTTACTTGCATACATACGCATACAAAAATAAATGCGCATTCATATCTCTATTCACACGCATCCAAGCAACAGCGCGTAAATACATGTACGCCCAAACAATTTTCCCCGAGGGCAGTATTTTCATTTAAAAAAAGCTACATTCAAGAGTTTTTCTGTAGCTTTTTTCATTCAAAAAAAAAAAAAAACATTTTTCTGTAGAATGTTTTATTTAGAAAACTCCATTCAACCTTTTTTTCTGTAGCTTTTGTCTTTTAAAAAACTACATTCAACTGTTTTTCTGTAGCTTTTTTCATAAAAAACTAAATTCAAAAGTTTGTCTGTAGGTTTTTCGTGTAAAAAAAACTACATTCAACAGTTTTTTTGTAGTATTTCATTTAAAAAAAAACTACATTCAAGAGTTTTTCTGTAGCTTTTTTCATAAAAAAACTACATTCAACAGCTTTCCTGTAGGTTTTTCATTTAAGAAAACTACATTCAAGAGTTTTTCTGTAGTTTTTTCCTTAACAAAAAAAAACTACATTCAACAGTTTTTCTGTAGCTATTTTCATTAAAAAAAACACTACATTCAACACAGTTCTTCTGTAGCTTTTTTCATAAAAAAAACTGCACCCAACAGTTTTTCTGTAGCTTTTTTTGAAAATAGACTAAAATTTATGCATTGATAAACTTGCTACAGCGCCCAAGCTTTCTCCTCATTATGGAATATTTAAAACTTTACTTACAAAGACACAAATATTAACAAACACGCGTCTTATCTGTAAACCTTTAAGTATAAACACAGACACTTTCACTTTTATAGACACACATTCTCATGCACGATTTCTCTCAACAGTTTTTTTTTTTTTTTGTACACCACCAGGAAAAATTTAAAGGATTTACAAACATGCAGACATCAGTAAGAATAAACATGTACCTGAGCACCTGAATTACAGTTTTAATCCAGAATTTTTATTTCCATACGAAAAAAATGTGCAAAAACATACATACCTGTACATATAAAAGCACAAAAACGGATTAATAAGCATATTGAGTTTCATTCCTTCGGCGCAATCGAGTTTTCTGTACGGCGTATAATGCTGTATTAAACTCTCTGCCACAGCCCATGAAACTCTCAGCCGCGGCCTATGAAACTTTCAGCCACGGCCCGGTGGTGGCCTGTGCTGTTGGCACCTATAGCAGTGCCAGACGCATGGTCATGGCTAACTTTAACCTTGAATAGAATAAAAACTACTGAGGCTTGAGGGCTACAATTTGGTATGTTTCATGATTGGAGGGTGGATGATCAACATAGCAATTTGCAGCCCTCTAGCCTCAGTAGTTTTTACGAGCTGAGGGCGGACAGAAAAAGTGCGGACGGATAGACAAATAGCTATCTCAATAGTTTTCTTTTACAGAAAACTAAAGCGTGACTTCTCTAAATAATCTTACAAATAAAATTTTCCATGAAGACTTTTCTTCCCTTTGGTAAATTTTATACATTCTGCATCCATATAAAAATGCATACAAACACATATTAATGTATAAATATATACCAATAATTTAGGAAATAAAATTATAACGTTTATATATAAAACTACACTTTGAGACCTTTCGCCTTCCATCTCTGAATAAATTCAATACATGCACATACACACATACACAAATAAATAACAACGCCTTCATACATAAACTAGTAAATAAAACTTCCATTTGACACCTTTCGCCTTCCATCTCCGAAAAAATTTAATACATTCACAGATACAAGCAATAATAAACTCGCATCCACACTTCAGCTAGTAAATAGAAAGAACTTCTATTTGACACCCATCGTCTTTTATCTCTGAATAAGTTCAATATTTACAAACACACACACACGCACACACACACGCATATATAAACTTGCGTCCATATCATGCTTCAGCTAGTAAATAAGGCTTCTATTTGACACTTTTCGTCATTCATATCTGAGAGTAAACTTAATGCATTCGCACACAAACACGCATACATCTGAATAAATTCAATACCTGAATAAATTCAATACATTCACACATGAAAAACGCGTGAATAAACGCGTATCTACACTTCCGTTCGTAAATGCCTATACAACAAAACACTGTACCTCAAGAGCTTACATCTCCATTTTCCCCCTTGGAAAAACTATCCACACACACACACACACACACACAAAGCTTAAAAACCACGCACCCATACTTAAGCCAAAGTTGATACATATAGAAACAAAAGCCTTCCGCGGGGCGCTTTCGTCTCGTCTCCCCTGCGCGGGAAACAGCGAAGGCCACATCCACATAGGCCGCGCAAACCGCGGGTAAGCCACAACCGCTGGCTGGAAGTGTCAGGTACCACCTGGGCAAAGTCGGCGGCGCCTTTGAGAGAGAGAGAGAGAGAGAGAGAGAGAGAGAGAGAGAGAGAGAGAGAGAGAGAGCGGGGCTCTATACGGATTTCTGACTACCGATAAGAGAGGCTCCAGGGGCTGGTATACGTTGCAGGGAGGCAACCCGATCAACCTCACCCCCTCACCCCCCACCTCCCACTATCCGAAGGAGGGATAACCCTACCGCCCTTGGACGACCCCTGCCGACCTCTCCCATGCCAAGAACACCTCCCAGGAGGGCGCCTCTTTCTCCCTTAGCAATTGATCTTATCATTGCTCTTGGTCTTAAGACCAAATCACATCAGTTCGATTCTCATCACCTAAGCTGCAGGGCGATAGGCCTACAATATTCATAATTCTAATAATAATCCATACAAAGTATCACGGTATGATTATGACTACTTATCATTAACAGTACTATTCCTTATCTCCAATAAAGTCCAAGAATATCATCAATTGTACGCTACTTCACCACTATCATTATTTATTATTGCAGTTATTTCTACAGGTATCATATCATAACTGTACAAGGTTATTATAGAAAATAGCCATGTTGCTGGATATTTCACAGAGAGCCATTAAAAAAACGATTGGAAAAACACACGCTTTAGAGTATTTGAATCATATACTCTATCTCTCTCTCTCTCTCTCTCTCTCTCTCTCTCTCTGCCAATACGATAAATATACCAATGGATACAAAGGATCATAGGGTTAAAGTTAAAACAAATTATCCTCAAAATGAGCGTCACCCGGCCATCTTCTATTTTAGTCAAAATGGCCGCCATCAGGTACAAATTTCATCACAGGATTGCTAAATAAAAGTAGCGTCTGACTTCCTTGAAAATTAGACAAAAAAATAAAACTGACATGAAGTTAATCATTCCATAAATACTTAATAAACCCATTTGCTTTGTCATTATATACAGTAGCCATGAAGTTTTTCTTCAAGGAAATTCAAAATGGCGCATACATAAATGACCTACATTTTGCGACGCAAAAATCTTAAGTGGCATTCTCGAATTACATTCGAGACCCACAACGCAGAAACAAGGACGGACCTTAAGAATTCCTCGATATTCATACGGCATAATTTCCCGCCTGAGGCGAAGTATAATAGAAATACCATATACAATATGGCGACGAGGTCGACCTCAGACGTCTGAGCCATGCAAATATCGCTCTTAATGCCCGCCCCCCCTCCCCCACCCCCCCCCACCGGGCTGGTCATCTAAAGCAGTTACCGGCTTCTGCTTTCTTCTGCTAACTAATATTCCTAATTCTTCTTCTTCTTCTTCTTCTTATATTTCCTGATCGTTATCCGATTCTCCTCTTCCTCTCCGGCACGGCGGATTCTAAAAGGGAATCGTGAATATCTCATTCCACACCCCTCCTCATCATCGTAATACATTGTGATGAACGGGAAAATAGACGTAGAAAGATAATGAGGAGTTTTTGTAAGGTTCGAATAAAAAGATAAGAAGGCTGGGTGTCCTATTTCATTGCTTGACCATGAAAATTAATGTAGTCCATTAAGTTGGTTAACAGCGCTGCGGATGTAAAGATGTTTTATGTTTATATAAGAATGTATATGCGAATATTAACGTGCAGTAAATAAAAAATATACAATGATTGCAATTTTAGAGGGACTTTCTCTCTTTTTATGTAACTTTTAAGTTTTGGAAATTTATCTAGATACTCTGAAATTCAAAGTTACATAAAAAGAGAGAAAGTCACAGGGAGACAGACTGAAGTATATGAAACATGAGTTGAGTATTTACACATAATAATAATAATAATAATAATAATAATAATAATAATAATAATAATAATAATAATAATAATAATAATAATAATAATAATACTGACACACTGTTGATAAGCATTCTGTGCAGTCGTATGAAATGGAACGGAATATAATATCTAGGCCCAAGGCCAATTGCTGGGATCTGTGAGGTCATCAAACGCTGAAAAGGAAATTGAGAGTAAAAAGTTTTAAAAGTGTAAGGAGGAAAACCTCGCAGCTGCACTAAGTGAGAGTGGAAAATAAGCTGGATGAAAGAGAACATGAACGGAGGTACAGTAAAAGGAATGAAAGGGGTTGCATCTAGGAGGCCGAAGGGACGCCGCAAAGAACCTAAGGGTCATGCCTACAGCGCATCGCGTGAGGTGCACTGAGGGCGCTATTTCCCTACGGGGAGCAGTGGTTTGAAGTTACAAATGTGGAAGTTTTCAGCACAGGAGCTCATTCGCGCAATTGTTAATTTACAAACACGATAATGACCATTGCGCTGTTTTTTTTTTTTTTTTTTTTTACGAGAGACATCCCCTGTTAGAGAAACAGCAAAAAAAAAAAAAAAAAAAATAGAAAAACCTTCCCATAAAGACAAGAGATTCATTATTAAGTGTTTGGTTACATGCTTGCAGCTACGGGCTGACCGGTGCTGAAATTCTCCTCCTCTCCCCTGTAACATTTTCTGTAACGGTGATGCGGATTCAGGCTACTTATAATGAAAATAATGAAAATAATGAATAAATACATCTCGTCTTGATTATAGAAATAAAGATATTAATATCGATAAAATATCATTACCATTCTGATTAGGGTGTTGCTTACGCTGGTCAATATTCTCGTTTACTTATGAGAAAAGCATCACATAAGATTAATACTATTATTAATAGTAATACCAAATTTGCTGTTATAGTCTTCATTGCCAGGCCCACTGAGTAATTGATGAAATATAATTAAAATAACTTGTGTAGTATCAGACAACCTGAATTTTGTAAAAAAAAAAAAAAAAAAAAAAAAAAAAAAATATATATATATATATATATATATATATATATATATATATAGAGAGAGAGAGAGAGAGAGAGAGAGAGAGAGAGAGAGAGAGACAGGACAGCGAAGGATATGATGAATTAATGATGTCAGACTTCCCCACCCATGTATAATTCAAAATTATTAATACTGCAAAAGGTGATTATCAGAGCTTTGTAATACACAATAATCATGATAGCCATAATGATAATGATGATGATGATAGCTACATAATCAACTATGAGAAATAAAGTGGCTATACAAAGTAACACTGACAAAAATCGATAAAAAACTAACATAAATAATGAAAATCATTATATATATTATATATATACATATACATCTCCATATA
>JANJGK010000009.1:64134368-64154368 GCA_039081455.1 Macrobrachium rosenbergii
AACTCCATAGCTACATCTGTCAAAAAGTAAAAATACTGGGGGGACAAAAGAAAAATAATGAGGCCATGTAATAGTAATGAAGAGACAATAATAATAATAATAATAATAATAATAATAATAATAATAATAATAATAATAATAATAATAATAATAATAATAATAATAATAAGAATGTTGTAATAAAAATACACTATTAAATAGTACACATATCGTATATGATATATAAGTGTGGATTTTTATTACACAGATTGTTTTTCACGGGAATGTGTATTTTCTTAGCAATAATAATAATAATAATAATAATAATAATAATAATAATAATAATAATAATAATAATAATAATTTTCCACCTCACATCAAGATCGATCCCAAGGCTTTTCAGTGAAAGGTTCGATTTCAGAGTGCGGCAGAGGGTTACTTCCAACAGCAGCAACAACAACAACAACAACAACAAATAATAATAATAATATAATAATAATAACAATAATAATAATAATAATAATAATAATAATAATAATAATAATAATAATAATAATAATAATAATAATAATTTTCTACCTCACATCAAGATCGATCCCAAGGCTTTTCAGTGAAAGTTTTGCTTTCAGAGTGAGGCAGAAGTTTACTTCCAACAAAAAAAAAAAAAAAATAATAATAATAATAATAATAATAATAATAATAATAATAATAATAATAATAATAATAATAATAAAGGATGATGACCTCAGTGCCAAGAAAAATTCAATTGCCTTCAAGTAGGTCAACAATCACTGACTAAGAAACACACTGACCCAGTTTCGTGAGACGCCCAGTGTCTCCCAGAGATGCCCTTGCAAAGTTCGGAGACCATCGCCTTACTTACCATACAAAGGACACACATAAGAGATAATAGAGGAAGGAAGGACGATTCGCGTTGTGCATTCACGCATCCCATTTTGGGGGATGGGATAATAATAATAATAATAATAATAATAATAATAATAATAATAATAATAATAATAATAATAATAATAATAATAATAATAATAAACTATTCCTACGTGTCCCCTTCACGTTGCTTAGTTAAACGTTCATTGCGTTGTCTTAATAATAATAATAATAATAATAATAATAATAATAATAATAATAATAATAATAATAATAATAATGAAAAATTACTCCCTTTGATCTGCTTCATGTTGCTTAGATAAGAGTTCATACTTTTGTAATAATAATAATAATAATAATAATAATAATAATAATAATAATAATAATAATAATTTTATTATTATTATTATTATTATTATTATTATTATTATTATTATTACTTTCATTGTAGTAGTAGTAGTAGTAATAGTAGCAGCAGCAGCAGCAGCAGTAGTAGTAGTAGTAATATTTTCATTGCAGTAATGGTAGGAAAAATAATACAGTAGTAGTATGGCACGAAAACTACCAATAACTGGCCGAAAAGTGAACGGGGGAAAACCTCAGCAATGGGCCCCATTTTCCCAACGTCGCAGATATATAAATCAAGGAAAATAAAACAAGGGGAAGGGGAACGGAAGGGAAAATGAAGAACAAGCCTTCCACGGTCGTTCGTCTTCATTCCGCCATCACAGCGTTCCAAGGGTTATCAAATACCTCCATACGACTCCGCCTAATCCACTTTATATACTGTCACATAACCGTAAAAAAAGGGCCGTACACTACTGTACTACCATATCCCCCTCCCCCCACCCCCAGCCAAAGAACGACTATCACCCCCTCCCCCCTTACCCTCCACATCTCGAGAGGAGGGTAGGGGGGGTTGGGAGAAGGTGGCCAGGGGGTACTATAACAATCGAGGAATGTTGATGACACTCCGTCATTTATTGACAAACTTTGGGTCTTGTTTATCAAACTCTTGCGTCCGACTTGGGAAACTTTGGACGGTTTTTATCTCTTACTTCGTGAATTTCTTCTCAAATATTTTTTTTCCTCCTTTCCCTTTGGCTTCGATCTTCCAAACGTTTGTGTGTTTTCCTTTGTCATTTACGATGGTTGGTTTGTGAGGCTGCTTTTATCGTTATTATCATTCTTTCTTACTGTCTTCTGCTTTATCATATTTTCTACCAGTGTGCTTTACCAAATTTTCTACCAGCATTCGACCTCGTTTATATAGTAGTCTTGGAATTGTTGTATTTTGCTTTCGTTACGCCAGTAGCCTTCGAAAACTACAATAAATGCATTACAAATATATTTCTGCAAAATTAAAAACACGAAAAAGATAAATCCACAGCGGAGGAACTGGTAGGTACATCTTCAATACTAAATCAATAAGTCACAAAACGCCCTGCCAACGTATTATACCAACACAGATGAACAACTCTGAACGATAAACAAGTACAATAAATAATGCGCCGAAGTTTCAGCGGCGCAATCGAGTTTTCTGTACATCGTATAATCAAGGCCACCGAAAACAGATCTATCTTTCGTTGGTCTCCGTATAATGCTATATGAGCCGTGGCCCATGAAACTTTAACCACGGCCCGATGGTGGCCAGACGCACAATTATGGCTAACTCTAACCTTAAATAAAATACAAATTACTGAGGCTAGAGGGCTGCAATTTCGTAAGTTTGATGATTGAAGGGTGGATGATCACCATACCGATTTGCAGCCCTTTAGCCTCAGTAGTTTTTAAGATCTGAGGGCGGACAGAAAAAGTTGGGACAGAATAAAGTGCGGACGGACAGCCAAAGCCGGCAAAATAGGTTTCTTTTACAGAAAACTAAAAATCGATAAGCGTTACATTAAGGAGACTTCAACCATTGAAGCTGAAAGGCTTTTTCTTTGTACCGTGTCTGTCCGTATACATGTCCGAACGTTACCGAAATATTTCATTAGCAGACGAACGAATCCAAATTACGTAAAAGGGGGCAACGATGAAGATATGATGATCTGTCGCCATGAACATCATCTCGCTCATTATAAAGGGATATTTTTTCTAGAGATTTAGCCATTCATGTTAGGCTCCACATAAATATGACTGACCTCATAATATGAGGTCAGTCTGATAGTAATATTATTACTATCAGACATCATTAGTATGATGAATCATTACTAGCTTGAGTCTAACAAGCAAGACTGATAGGTTAAGGTCACTATGCTACCCTAAAATGGAAGACTGCAGTATCTGCAAAAATACAAAACTGAGAAAAATCGTAGATACTCCCTTGCCTGACTACTGATTTTGCAGATACTCGTGGAAAGCATTGGAGAATCATTCTGCAACTGCAGTAACTTGTGTATTAAGTGTTTCACGAGCCTAATAGGTGGCATATCTCAACTTCGAAAATTTTGCAGACACTGCAGTTTTCCATTTTAGGGCAGTATGTTCCAGCTGCTAATATGTATTTAAGAAAACAGGAACTGAAGGTTATACGCACAATGATGGCGGAGGTATAGTCTCTGCTAAATGCTTCTGTCAACCTGTGTACTACTGCGTCCCTTACAGATGCATGCCTTATTCCTGGATGTTACTAGGCTGCGTAAAGCTGACTTATATATAAATACTCTATTTTCACAGAGGTTAAGAGACACACATTACCAACTCCGAGTTCTACTCTCAGCGCTTTTCCATTCCTTTAACTTCTGAATGCTGGTATTTGCTGATGTCTGAAGTACTACCGTAGTCCCATGATTCCTTTGAGTATTTGTACTGTCAATAACTTTCATAGTGCCATTATGACTGAAGTTTCTGTTATAATAATAATAATGATAATAATAATAATATAGTGAGTTGTTTATCAACAAAGTACTATTATAATAATAATAATAATAATAATAATAATAATAATAATAATAATAATAACAGTACAGTGGGTTGTTTATTACCACATTACTAATATAATAATAATAATAATAATAATAATAATAATAATAATAATAATAATAATAAATTTTTATTAATTATTATTACATGGTAAATAAAAAGCCACATCAAACGCAAAAAAAAAAAAATATAATGTATACACCTGCAAATAAGAGTACCCAAAAAAAGACACAAACGCCAACCGCCCGAACACCCACCTCCTTTGCCCAACCCCCCCAAAATATTATTATTATGATTATTATTATTATTCTCATTAATATTATTATTATTATAACATAATAAATAAAAAACCACAATACTAAAACATAATCCAGACACCTCCATATTAAGAGTACCAAAAAAAAAAAATTAATAATAAATAAATAAAGGAAACAAACGCCAACAGGCCCTTAACCCCCTAGCCCAGCCCAACAACCGCCCCCCCACCCCATCCCTCCACCCCCGACCCCCCCACAAAAAATTAAAATAAAAAAATTGTAGAACGCAAAGGGCGAAGAAAAATTTAATGCTACGGCGCTGATCAAACGAGACCGCCGTTGTTTCTCGTTATAAGTTTCAACTTCAGCGACTCCATCATTTAATTGCCATTTCCCACACACACACACACACACACACACACACACACACACACACACACACACACACACATACACACACGGCCCGGAATTAGAAAGGGAAAGGGATATTTTTTCTTTTTTTTTTTTCAATGTCGCCTTTATACAAAGTCGAATGATTATTATTATTTTTTTTTTTGTTCCGTTGAATGTTAGTAGCGTGTTTTTTTTTCCACGTGTCGCCGTATTAAACAAAGTCGAATGATTATTATTATATATTTTTTTTTTAACAATTCCGTTGAATATTAGTCGCGTGTTTTCTTTTCTCTTCACGTGTCGCCGTATTATACAAAATCGAATGATTTTTTTTTTTTAATCCGTTCCGTCAAATGATAGTCGCGTGTTTTCCTTTTTTTCACGTGTTGCCGTATTATGCAAAGTTTGAAATTAACTTTTCTGTACATCGATATTTATGTAAAGTCGAGTTATTTTTATATTGCGTCTGTCATATATAAAATCAAAATTATTTTTTTTCATGTTTTTAACTTTTCAAAAATACATCAGCATTATTTAAAGTCGAATTAGTTTATAATGCATCAGTTACGTATAAAGTCAAAATTACTGTTCTTATCCTGTTTTTTAAATGTTAAAAAACTAATTTGTTTATATATATTTCATTTTCAGTACATCAGCATTTATGTAAAGTGGAAGCATTTTTATACTGTATCAGGTTTACATATAAAGTCAAAATTATTCTTCTTATTCTATTTTATAAAAATTAAAGGTATTTTTTTAAAATTTTTAAATAATTTAAATTTTCAAAAAAACTGACATTATGTAAAGTCGAATTATTTTCATATTGCGCCAGTTATACATAAAGTCAAAATTATTTTTCTGCTTCCATTTTGTAAATATTAAAAAAGAAATTTTCTAAAATATTTAACTTTCAATTTATCAACAACTGTGTAATGTCGAATTATTTTTATATTGCGTCAGTTACATATAAATTCAAAATTACTCTGATTTTATTTTGTAAATATAAAAAAAATTATGATTTTGTTTTAATATTTATATAACTTTTCAATATATCAACATCATGTAAAGTCTAATGATTTTTTTATTGCGTCAATGATATACAAAGTCAAAATTATTATCCTTATTCCATTTTGTAGTTTTTTACATATTATTATTATTATTATTATTATTATTATTATTATTATTATTATTATTATTATTATTATTATTATTATTATTATTATTCATACGAGTACTATTATACAAAATCAAATTATTTCCGTATTATTTCATTCTATTCGACGTTTAATGTATTAATTTTTGATGCGTCTCATTATTGAATCAGGTTTTTGGCCTTAACAAAAAAACATGATTTTTCCTTTTTTTTTCTTCAATAATATGCACTCAGGTTATTATTTAAATGACGTCAACCACGTAGCCTAATTCTTCTCACGTTTAGAATATATAGTCAAATTAATTTTTCAATTTTTTTTTGGCGTAAAAAATCTACAATCTAATTGTTTTTTGTGTCAACATTACTAAAATCATGTTTCCTCAACAATGCAATGTAAAATTATTATCGACGCAACAGCATAGTGAATATTATCCTTTTTTTATCAACATTTATTATGCATCATCATTATGCACTAAAATATGCTCATTTTATGCCTTGACATTAGGCAGTCAAATTGTTTTTTTTTTTTTTTTTTCTGACGCATCAACAATTCAGTAACGTTAGCTTCTTTTGCAAAATTATGCAGTCAAATCGGGTTTATTTACGAGTCAGCATTATACAATACAATTATCTTTTTTACTCGTCAACATTATGCAGTTGAATTATTTTCTTAAGCGTTCCCATTATGCAGTTAAAATTGTTTTATACACGTAAAAATTATTCTGAATCAGTCCCTTCATTCTCTGTTTCTTTTTCAACGTTTTACAAACGTACGAAGACGTTGAACTATTTTCCGTTCTTCCATTCTGTTCAATGTTCATTACCTTTTTCAGTTTTCTGAAAAGCGAACTGTTGTGACAAACCTGTCTGTCCGTCCGCATTTTTTCTGTCCGCCCTCAGATCTTAAAGACCACTGAGGCTAGAGGGCTGCAAATTGGTATCTTGATCATCCACCCTTCAGTCATCAAACATACCAAATTGCAGCCCTCTAGCCTCAGTAGCTTTTATTTGATTTAAGGTTAAAGTTAGCCATAAACGTGCATCTGGCAACGTTATAGGCCATGCCATCACAGGGCCGTGGTTGAAGTTTCATGGGCCGCGGCTCTTACAGCACTATACCGAGACCACCGAAAGATAGATCTATTTTCGGTGGCCTTGATTATACGATGTATAGAAAACTCGATTGCGCCGAAGAAACTTCGGCGCATTTTCTACTTGTTTTTATAACATGTTGCCATTATACAGGGTCTAATTATTTTTCTTTTATTTCGTTCTTATCAATGTTCACCGAATTCTCTTATAATACGTCGCTATTGCAAATTCTTACCTAATATATATATATATATATATATATATATATATATATATATATATATATATATATATATATATATATATATATATTTTATATACTGTATATATAATATATATATATATATATATATATATATATATATATATATATATATATTATATATATATATATATATATATATATATATATATATATATATATATATATATATATATATATATATATATATATATGTATATATATTTAGTCTGGTTTGCTCTAAGGATGCTGAATTTTCTTTATCGAAGCGTTCTTCTATTATAAAAAGTGCAATAATTGCTTTCTCTTCGAGCATCCCTGCTTTAATTTTATTCTATGCGTGGATATCTTTTTATTTTCATTTATTTTTTTATACATTCTATCTTTGACCAGGTTTCCGTACGACAGTTGTGAGCACGTAAGATAAACGTTGTTGCTCTCTCTCTCTCTCTCTCTCTCTCTCTCTCTCTCTCTCTCTCTCTCTCTCTCTCTCTCTCTCTCTCTCTCTCTCTCTCTCTCTCGTAAAAAGAGAACGTGTAAGCAAGAAACAAAAATCAGGAAAGTTTTGCACATTATTATGACGTCTATTTTTTCAATATGAAAAAGTAATCATTTACAAAACGGGAAATCTAAGTTCCAAGAAAGTATTTTATGAAACTCTAAACTTATTGCGTCAATTATTCTTTATAGATCTGAAAAAAATAATGTAGATGTTGAAGGGGAAAACGAAGGGGAGAAAGGCACAAACAGACGAGAAAAATCATATTCAGGAGAAAATGACTTCCAATATATCTGATAGGATATACTTGAAGGTATTATTATCATACATTTGCATCATCGCCCCATCGAGAAACTTCGCTTCCAGTCAGCCAAATAAACGGCTGCAGATTATGACCCAAAATTTCTCCCTCCATTCACAATAGCGGAATGGAATGGAATATAGGGTTTAGACCAAAGGCCAAGCACTGGGACCTATGAGGTCATTCAGTGCTGGAAAGGAAATTGAGAGTAGGTAGGTTTGAAAGGTGTAACGGGAGGAAAACATCGAAGTTGCACTATGAAAATAATTGTTAGGAGAGGGTGGATAGCAAGACGGAAGAAAGAGAATATGAATGGAGGTACAGTTAAGGAAATGAAAGGGGTTGCAGCTAGTGGCCGAAGGTGCACTGCAAAAACCTTTAATAATGCCTACAGTGTACCCCGGGGGGTGCACTGACGGCAGTAACCCCCTACGAGGCCATCCACAACAGTGACTCATGGCGAAGAAAAGCCATTGAGGAGGAGACAATTGAAATTCGGAAGTGACTCTTTATATTACAAAGGGCAACTGGATTATGGCTGACACAAAATGACCTCTGTTTCCTTTGTTGCTGACGTGAATTACGACTAATCATTCCCGAGAGATATCCGTGAAATATAAAAACACTGTGACCTTCCCCCATCACACGTTGCTAATAACATTCTCAAATCGAGCCAGATATCAGCTTGCGTAAGCATCCAATTAAACTCCGAAATGAATTACGAATGAATTGCAGACGTAACCGAGAGGAGAGGCACCGCGAATACGTCTATATATGAAATTAAGAGGGGATCCCCTTTTCCGAAGACGTCTGCAATTCCGTTATGGCGAAACGACTTTGCGCTCGTAAAGTCCACCAGAGCACAAATGCTCCCTTATGCGCCTGTAATACGGTCAAAAAGGGGAACGGACCGTGTAAGGGTCTCCCATACACTTACACATATATAGACACATATATACGTAACTGTGGACAATCACATGGATGACTTGCATCGAAGCCCATAAAATATTGGGGACATTTTTTTCCCCTCTGTGTCTCTGACCCCCGTCTTCTTCTCCATTCGGCGGAGAAGGATATTATCATAAGGTCAACATTAGGCGTGTTATTGTTCGTCACTCGGCTGGCATTCCCCTCTCTCTCTCTCTCTCTCTCTCTCTCTCTCTCTCTCTCTCTCTCTCTCATCTCTTCCCCTCCTCCCCCCTCTCGTATTCTTTTCCCCTCCTTCTCGAGGTTTAATTTCACGCTTCTACGCCCGCATAACTGCTGAAAGACCTGCCACCAAGAGTAGCAGTAGCAGTAGCGGTAGCAGTAGCATCCCCCTTTCGCTTCCCCTTCCCCCCCCCCCCCAACCACTAAAGTTACCACCCCTTTCTTCATTCCATCATCTCTAGCCCTCTTTCCCCGGCCACCACCAAACCCCTCACCCAAAATGACCCAATAACCCGCCCCCCTTCCCCTCGGTACTATAACTTCCCCTCTTCGTATCAGGTCAATGTCGCTTCTGTCGGTGACTGTCGGTGGTATACGATCTTTTCATGTATCAGTTGTTACTGATCAGTTATTCGATCATTCAAATTCTCAAACTACGGTATATTAACTTCATTTATTATTATTATTATTATTATTATTATTATTATTATTCAGAAGGTGAACCCTTCTTTTGTAAATAAGAATGAAGCGAAAACTACATTATCCTTTCCTTGAGTTTTTTCAACTTTTCTTTCTTTTAACAATTATCATTTTCAGTTCAGTTCTGTTTCCTTAACATCTATACTCATGAGACACCACATTTTTCCCCATGGTTCGTTTTCTTTTTTCTATTCTTTTTCCCCCTCTTTATTCCCCTCTTCCAAAGCCTTCCACATTTCCCCATCCATTCTGATCTCCGTGAAAATGTCCCTTTTATGCAATTTTCTCGGGAACAAATCTTCATTTCTTTCAATCTCACGTCTTCTTGACAGTTCTTTTCCCCCTTAACTTCATGTTTTTAAGTCCCGTTCTTGAGATTTTATCCGTCCTCACTCCTCCTCCTCCTCCTCTTCCTCCTCCTTTCACGATCAAGTTTTCTAATCTTTTATTGTCTTTCCTATTCCGTGATTTTTCTTTTCGTCTCATTTCTGTTTCCTATTTTTTCTCTCTCTCTCTCTCTCTACCCTTCTAAGAGCCTCGACTCCCGTCGTTTAAAACTTATCAATGTCTTTCTCATCGCAAAAGTTTCCGTGTTTCCTTTTTGCATTTTTGTCCACCATTATTCCTTTTCCGTTTCTTGATGCCACAGAGGCATCGTTTTACTTCTTTCCCGAAGTCTTTACTTTCCTTTTGCCTCCTTTTATCTTTCAGAGCCTGGTTCATTTTTACTTGATTGCAAGGTTCCTCCTCTGTTATAATTCCGGTTTTGAAGGGATTTCCGAG
Source organism: Macrobrachium rosenbergii (assembly GCA_039081455.1). Classification (NCBI taxonomy): domain Eukaryota; kingdom Metazoa; phylum Arthropoda; class Malacostraca; order Decapoda; family Palaemonidae; genus Macrobrachium; species Macrobrachium rosenbergii. The sequence goes on from JANJGK010000009.1 coordinate 64,144,509, forward strand.
TCGTCAGTTCTGTCACGCCTCATATTTTTAGCCTTTTAACGCATAAGACTTCCGTGGTCTGTCGTAAAATCCTAAGCGTTGGCTTTCAGGATGATATCCCCATGTGTGTGTGTGTGTGTGTGTGTGTGTGTATATATATATATATATATATATATATATATATATATATATATATATATATATATACTGTATATATATATATATATATATATATATACTGTATATATATATATATATATATATATATATATATATATATATATTGTTTAGTGCTCTCTCTCTCTCTCATATATACAGTATATATATATATATATATATATATATATATATATATATATATATATATATATATATATGTATAGACAGATAGATGGAAATATACATAAACATATATGTGTGTATAATATACATAGACAGAAACATATGAATATACATACTTTATATATAATATATATATATAATATATATATATATATATATATATATATATATATATATATATATATATATATATATATATAATATATATATATATATCTGTTCACTAAGACCCTGGTTCGAACCCTGCTGAACCATAGAAGAACCCCGACTTATCAAAACTTCATCAGCAGCACATCGAATCCCCTAAACACAAGTGACATCCCATCTCTTCTCTCACCCTACCATCATTCATTATATTTACACACAAAATACTTACAAATATCAACTGCGTCCATTCTTCCACTCCTACTCACACAGACTCTCAATTTCTCATCTTTCAAAAACTAGCTCAAACTCTTCTGCTAGGTTCTGCAGTTTCTCTTAGCTTTGCAATCAGAATACTTTTGGTTTTCTGAAAATAAAACTTTTGTGCCAGCTTTGTCTGTCTGTCAGCACTTTTTCTGTCCGCCCTCAGATCTTAAAAACTACTGAGGCTAGAGGGCTGTAAATTGGTATGTTGATCATCCACCCTCCAATCATCAAACATACCAAACTGCAGCCCTCTGACCTCAGTAGTTTTTATTTTATTTAAGGTTAAAGTTAGCCATACTCGTGCGTCTGGCAACGATATAGGACAGGCAACCACCGGGCCGTGGTTAAAGTTTCGTAGGCCGCGGCTCCTACAGCATTATGCCGAGACCAGCGAAAGATGCTTCTATTTTCGGTGGCCCTGATTATACGCTGTAGCGGCTGTACAGAAAAAATCGATTTTCGGCGCATTTTTTACTTTTTCTTTTTAAATCGCCGAAACAGTGGTCTTTTTAATTGCCTTATGGTAATCTACTGCTAAATGATTAAAGAAACCAGTGGATTTATTATGACTAGTTTACAACTCGACACTAAATATTTGCAAACAACATTGTTCAAACAGAAACAAGACCACTCTTTCATATGCAAAAGGAAATTTCCTCAATAAACTGTAGAATTCTTAAAGTAAAATTGACCTCGTATGCGACCCATCTCTTCAGTATTGCGAAAGTCCCTGTGAAGACCATTTCGTTAAAATCCACTTCCTGATTTTAGGGAAATTTTATCAGACCAGTCTTCACGTCCACTGCGCCCCTAAGAAAGCACTATAGAGCCTAGAACCCATTTAACCTGCTAAAAGTTTGTTATATTTCTACTTATTTTTCTCTACTCTTCACTTAATGCCATGTTTAGTGTTTCTGGCTCTGGTCTGGCGCATTTGTTATTTTTGTGCTGGCATAATCTGGACTAAAGAGAGATGTAGTGTAACAGCTGATATACCGTACAGTTTTCACAGCTGAGTTTTCCTTTTGGGGGATTACATTGTTATATATATTATTATTATATGCTTACGCCGTCTTAATATAATTTATTAAGAGTTACTCATACACACGCACTCATATATATATATATATACACACACACACATATATATATATAATATATATATATATATATATATATATATATATATCTCAGGACAGGGTGACAAGGAGATAGTCGGTCATCTGTAGGCGGTATTTATTTGCCGACGCGTTTCGTAACACTTTGTTACATCATCAAGGCTAAAAAAGAAAATTTACAAATTAAAATACATGGAATAAAACTAACGACTTCAAGAGAGTCTCAACATGCTATATAAATATACATTAAAACAAGACAGTTCATAAAAAGCACCTGCTAGACTAAAAGGTTGAAGACTGAATGATTAAAAGGGAAAAGGAAAGCAGCAAAGAAAACTGGCTCAAGCCAGATACAACTGAACAGAGGTGGTGTGTGAGTTCAACTTAGGAACTAGCTGTTTTATGAATAACGATTCCAAAATTAGCAGTTCGTGTGGATGACTTGTTTGGCCCAAAACAGAGAAGTCAGAATAATCAATACTTGTATTACATATAGTTGAATGATTTCTGATATTAGAAAATTCTGGATTGGACAATCTGCAACCTGTACGGTGACTAACACCTTTATGTGAATCTGCTCTGACCCTCAGCAATCGTTTAGTCGATCCCACGTAAGTCCCCAAATTACATCTGGGGCAAGTATATTTATATACGACTGACGATTGCATTATTGGGCAGATTCTATCCTTAAATTTAAAAAGGGACCCTATTGTAAGTGGATTTTTTGGTATTAAAATGACTTGCAACATGTTAAAATGTTTTTCTATTGCAGACTTCAGATTACTTCTAAATTTATCGTCTAGGACGTATGGGATAGCTGCATAGAGTTTCTTCCGTGGTACTGTACTTATAACAGCCGAGTGAGATAGTTTCTTATTTAAGAAATTCTTGCAGTGTTTAAAGAAAACATGAGATGGAAACCAATTATCAGTAAAATATTTGTGCAAGAAAATTATTTCTTTATGATAAGAGTCCCAAGAAGAGGTTAGAGTATAAGCCCGGTGGAGGAGAGTAAAAATTGAATTTAGTTTAAAATAATAAAAACAAGCGCTATAAAAGTTTGAACCCAGACCAGTAAAAGTCTTTTTTCTAAAAACGGAAGTGTTAAAACTGTCATTATGTCGGAACACCAAAACATCCAAGAATGGTAATTGATTATTGTCCTCTCTTTCTAATGTAAACTTAATATTCGGATGTACTTCGTTAATGTACGAGAGGAACTGATCAGCATGAAAAGCTGATTTGAAAAGAACGAAGGTGTCATCGACAAACCGTTTATATACAAGAGGATAAAAGCTAAGGGGGCAATTTTCCAACATGCGCTCCTCCAGGGAGCACATGAAAATGTTGGAAAACGTGGGGCCTAGAGGTGATCCCATTGCCATCCCATCTATCTGTTTGTACAAACAACCATTAAAAATAAAAGCAGTGTCCAGCACTGCTAACTCCAACAATTTCTTAAAAAGACAACGATCATAATTAAAATAAGTGTCATTGGGTTCGATAAAAATTTTATCCAAAATAACTTCAATTGTTTCCTCCACTGGGACATTTGTAAATAATGACTCAACATCATAACTAGTCATATATAAATCAGAGTCTTGGCATAAAATATATGATTTGAACTCCTCGGAGTTTTTTAAAGTGTGCTGGTTAGAAGTCAATTGTTCTAATAGTGGTACTAAATATTTAGCTAATTTATAGTTAGGAGCGTGGATTGATGACAATATTGGTCTCATTGGAATTCCGTCTTTGTGTATTTTAGGCAGACCATATAAAATTCCAAACGACGTACCTGAGCAATGTAACTCTTCATAAGTATCTTTATTGATGATATTTTTGGTATTAAGTTCTTTTAAAAACCTGTTGATTTTATCTTCAACTTTAAATATATGTTTGCAATCAGGGTTACCGATTTTTTGAAACTTGCTTCCATCACTGAGAATAGACTCCATTTTACTGATATAATCATCTCTATTTAAGATAACAGTACCTCTACCCTTATCAGGTTTAGTAATTACCAAATTTTCGTTTTTTGCCAAGTTCTTCAGAATATTCAAGTCCGTTCTCTTAAAAAAAGGTGTCCAACTGGTAGTCAGTTTTCTAAAAGCTTGTTGAGAAATATCCGATAATTGCGTTTGTAATTTGCTGATATCAATATTGAAAGGTTGATTCTTTAACCTATGGAATAGTGATTCTAAAGGTAAAAAAAACCTGGTATAATTAGGTTTGTAACAAGGCATGCAGAGAACGGACTTGAATATTCTGAAGAACTTGGCAAAAAACGAAAATTTGGTAATTACTAAACCTGATAAGGGTAGAGGTACTGTTATCTTAAATAGAGATGATTATATCAGTAAAATGGAGTCTATTCTCAGTGATGGAAGCAAGTTTCAAAAAATCGGTAACCCTGATTGCAAACATATATTTAAAGTTGAAGATAAAATCAACAGGTTTTTAAAAGAACTTAATACCAAAAATATCATCAATAAAGATACTTATGAAGAGTTACATTGCTCAGGTACGTCGTTTGGAATTTTATATGGTCTGCCTAAAATACACAAAGACGGAATTCCAATGAGACCAATATTGTCATCAATCCACGCTCCTAACTATAAATTAGCTAAATATTTAGTACCACTATTAGAACAATTGACTTCTAACCAGCACACTTTAAAAAACTCCGAGGAGTTCAAATCATATATTTTATGCCAAGACTCTGATTTATATATGACTAGTTATGATGTTGAGTCATTATTTACAAATGTCCCAGTGGAGGAAACAATTGAAGTTATTTTGGATAAAATTTTTATCGAACCCAATGACACTTATTTTAATTATGATCGTTGTCTTTTTAAGAAATTGTTGGAGTTAGCAGTGCTGGACACTGCTTTTATTTTTAATGGTTGTTTGTACAAACAGATAGATGGGATGGCAATGGGATCACCTCTAGGCCCCACGTTTTCCAACATTTTCATGTGCTCCCTGGAGGAGCGCATGTTGGAAAATTGCCCCCTTAGCTTTTATCCTCTTGTATATAAACGGTTTGTCGATGACACCTTCGTTCTTTTCAAATCAGCTTTTCATGCTGATCAGTTCCTCTCGTACATTAACGAAGTACATCCGAATATTAAGTTTACATTAGAAAGAGAGGACAATAATCAATTACCATTCTTGGATGTTTTGGTGTTCCGACATAATGACAGTTTTAACACTTCCGTTTTTAGAAAAAAGACTTTTACTGGTCTGGGTTCAAACTTTTATAGCGCTTGTTTTTATTATTTTAAACTAAATTCAATTTTTACTCTCCTCCACCGGGCTTATACTCTAACCTCTTCTTGGGACTCTTATCATAAAGAAATAATTTTCTTGCACAAATATTTTACTGATAATTGGTTTCCATCTCATGTTTTCTTTAAACACTGCAAGAATTTCTTAAATAAGAAACTATCTCACTCGGCTGTTATAAGTACAGTACCACGGAAGAAACTCTATGCAGCTATCCCATACGTCCTAGACGATAAATTTAGAAGTAATCTGAAGTCTGCAATAGAAAAACATTTTAACATGTTGCAAGTCATTTTAATACCAAAAAATCCACTTACAATAGGGTCCCTTTTTAAATTTAAGGATAGAATCTGCCCAATAATGCAATCGTCAGTCGTATATAAATATACTTGCCCCAGATGTAATTTGGGGACTTACGTGGGATCGACTAAACGATTGCTGAGGGTCAGAGCAGATTCACATAAAGGTGTTAGTCACCGTACAGGTTGCAGATTGTCCAATCCAGAATTTTCTAATATCAGAAATCATTCAACTATATGTAATACAAGTATTGATTATTCTGACTTCTCTGTTTTGGGCCAAACAAGTCATCCACACGAACTGCTAATTTTGGAATCGTTATTCATAAAACAGCTAGTTCCTAAGTTGAACTCACACACCACCTCTGTTCAGTTGTATCTGGCTTGAGCCAGTTTTCTTTGCTGCTTTCCTTTTCCCTTTTAATCATTCAGTCTTCAACCTTTTAGTCTAGCAGGTGCTTTTTATGAACTGTCTTGTTTTAATGTATATTTATATAGCATGTTGAGACTCTCTTGAAGTCGTTAGTTTTATTCCATGTATTTTAATTTGTAAATTTTCTTTTTTAGCCTTGATGATGTAACAAAGTGTTACGAAACGCGTCGGCAAATAAATACCGCCTACAGATGACCGACTATCTCCTTGTCACCCTGTCCTGAGATATGCTGTGGCCTGCTTGCGCCAACTACTTCTGTTTTCTATGTCGTGACCTCTGTCCTGGCTTCATTAAACGGCCCACATGGAGTTCAGTCACTGGTTCTACGTTCTTCTGTTCCTGATTCGGGTCCGCTCCAGAGGATTCACCCACTTTCATCAGTTAATTCGGAGACGCTATGGCGCAGATGTTCTGTCCCACTGCAGATCCCTGGAGACGACTACAAAGAAACTCGAGAAAGCCAAATTAGACCTGGATTTTTTACATTATTGTCAGCTCAACAAAATTGTTCCAAATTTTATCAAATTTAAATTGTATCGTGCCTCTTTGTACCGTACTGAATTCTATGCTGATGCCACTAACAAATTATTAAACATGGAAATTAATACAAAAAACTTTTATGTAACTAAACATTTGTCAATTGTACAAAATTTGTATCAACATGTTCGCAGCACCTTGTCTTTTATCGATTTTATTATTTTTCAAATTCTTTTTAACAAAAACATTTCTAACCATATCACTAGCATTCAACGTTGTCATAGTATAAAATTGCAAAGCCTTGGTGTTCTCCTTCCTCATTTTAACCATAGTGTGAGTTCAATTTTTAATATGTCCTCTTATGTATTGTCAAAACGAGAAGAATTCTTATTATCTCTAGGATTGGACTTCTGCATGCCTTGTTACAAACCTAATTATACCAGGTTTTTTTTACCTTTAGAATCACTATTCCATAGGTTAAAGAATCAACCTTTCAATATTGATATCAGCAAATTACAAACGCAATTATCGGATATTTCTCAACAAGCTTTTAGAAAACTGACTACCAGTTGGACACCTTTTTTTAAGAGAACGGACTTGAATATTCTGAAGAACTTGGCAAAAAACGAAAATTTGGTAATTACTAAACCTGATAAGGGTAGAGGTACTGTTATCTTAAATAGAGATGATTATATCAGTAAAATGGAGTCTATTCTCAGTGATGGAAGCAAGTTTCAAAAAATCGGTAACCCTGATTGCAAACATATATTTAAAGTTGAAGATAAAATCAACAGGTTTTTAAAAGAACTTAATACCAAAAATATCATCAATAAAGATACTTATGAAGAGTTACATTGCTCAGGTACGTCGTTTGGAATTTTATATGGTCTGCCTAAAATACACAAAGACGGAATTCCAATGAGACCAATATTGTCATCAATCCACGCTCCTAACTATAAATTAGCTAAATATTTAGTACCACTATTAGAACAATTGACTTCTAACCAGCACACTTTAAAAAACTCCGAGGAGTTCAAATCATATATTTTATGCCAAGACTCTGATTTATATATGACTAGTTATGATGTTGAGTCATTATTTACAAATGTCCCAGTGGAGGAAACAATTGAAGTTATTTTGGATAAAATTTTTATCGAACCCAATGACACTTATTTTAATTATGATCGTTGTCTTTTTAAGAAATTGTTGGAGTTAGCAGTGCTGGACACTGCTTTTATTTTTAATGGTTGTTTGTACAAACAGATAGATGGGATGGCAATGGGATCACCTCTAGGCCCCACGTTTTCCAACATTTTCATGTGCTCCCTGGAGGAGCGCATGTTGGAAAATTGCCCCCTTAGCTTTTATCCTCTTGTATATAAACGGTTTGTCGATGACACCTTCGTTCTTTTCAAATCAGCTTTTCATGCTGATCAGTTCCTCTCGTACATTAACGAAGTACATCCGAATATTAAGTTTACATTAGAAAGAGAGGACAATAATCAATTACCATTCTTGGATGTTTTGGTGTTCCGACATAATGACAGTTTTAACACTTCCGTTTTTAGAAAAAAGACTTTTACTGGTCTGGGTTCAAACTTTTATAGCGCTTGTTTTTATTATTTTAAACTAAATTCAATTTTTACTCTCCTCCACCGGGCTTATACTCTAACCTCTTCTTGGGACTCTTATCATAAAGAAATAATTTTCTTGCACAAATATTTTACTGATAATTGGTTTCCATCTCATGTTTTCTTTAAACACTGCAAGAATTTCTTAAATAAGAAACTATCTCACTCGGCTGTTATAAGTACAGTACCACGGAAGAAACTCTATGCAGCTATCCCATACGTCCTAGACGATAAATTTAGAAGTAATCTGAAGTCTGCAATAGAAAAACATTTTAACATGTTGCAAGTCATTTTAATACCAAAAAAAATCCACTTACAATAGGGTCCCTTTTTAAATTTAAGGATAGAATCTGCCCAATAATGCAATCGTCAGTCGTATATAAATATACTTGCCCCAGATGTAATTTGGGGACTTACGTGGGATCGACTAAACGATTGCTGAGGGTCAGAGCAGATTCACATAAAGGTGTTAGTCACCGTACAGGTTGCAGATTGTCCAATCCAGAATTTTCTAATATCAGAAATCATTCAACTATATGTAATACAAGTATTGATTATTCTGACTTCTCTGTTTTGGGCCAAACAAGTCATCCACACGAACTGCTAATTTTGGAATCGTTATTCATAAAACAGCTAGTTCCTAAGTTGAACTCACACACCACCTCTGTTCAGTTGTATCTGGCTTGAGCCAGTTTTCTTTGCTGCTTTCCTTTTCCCTTTTAATCATTCAGTCTTCAACCTTTTAGTCTAGCAGGTGCTTTTTATGAACTGTCTTGTTTTAATGTATATTTATATAGCATGTTGAGACTCTCTTGAAGTCGTTAGTTTTATTCCATGTATTTTAATTTGTAAATTTTCTTTTTTAGCCTTGATGATGTAACAAAGTGTTACGAAACGCGTCGGCAAATAAATACCGCCTACAGATGACCGACTATCTCCTTGTCACCCTGTCCTGAGATATGCTGTGGCCTGCTTGCGCCAACTACTTCTGTTTTATATATATATATATATATATATATATATATATATATATATATATATATATATACATATATATATATATATATATATATATATATATATATATATATATATATATATATATATATATATATATATAATGTGTGTGTGTGTGGGTGTGTGTGTGTGCATAAATATATATATATATATATATATATATATATATATATATATATATATATATGTGTGTGTGTGTGTGTGTGTGTGTGTGTGTGTGTGTGTACAGATATATGTATGAGCAAGTACAGTGCAAACAAACTGAGTTTCCAAGTCACCTTTTAAAATGAGGCTAACATCACACGCCCAAGAAGGTGAAATCCTTAACTGTATTCATACATAAACAAGAATACCTTACTCCCCATACAAAAACCTTTAACAAGTCTACTCACACGCACTCGTAAACATGATACAAATATTCGAAGCTACCTTCAAAATTTAAATCGGTCTATAACACTTATGATTACTCCATGGCATTCACAGAATCACACATTGCATGTGAGAATTACAGTGAGCATTCAACCTCATTTTTCATAAGGTTAAATTTCTATGAATTTTTCTGTGCTTTCGAACGCACGCTATCAAACTTCCCAGAGGCGAGCATTAGTGAAAGTATCTTTCTGTCCGCATACTGGGCGTGTCGTGTAACATACGAGAACCCGACTTGAATCGTTTCTGTGTAATGTATATATATGACAGCGCACCGCTGTATTGGAATACTTGCAGTCCAATTTTCATAGAACGCTACTGATTGCTCGTATATGTAAAACTCGAGTCGCAACTACAAAGATCATCAACCTCAGAAATGCTCTATTAATATAATATGCATGAATGAAAATGGACTGAAATGTACTCACCTGTCAT
>JANJGK010000009.1:64161868-64164368 GCA_039081455.1 Macrobrachium rosenbergii
AAGAAAAAGTAAAGCCACAGCAGACTTAAGACAATCTACTTACTACTTGTAGGGTGTCCACGGCCAGCGAAAAGTCTATGGGACATACTAATACCTACATATACTCAAAGACACTTAACACAAGCACACGCAAACTATCCTATGCCAGAGTTTTTTTCAGGAATTTCTTTCTGCAGTGACTGACGAAGGCAAAGGTTATTTCAGAAAGAGAAAAGCACAGCAGACTAACACAACTTACTTTTCTGCTTGTATGGGTTCCAGAGCCACAGCAATAAGAATATGAAACACATTGTAGTTATTCTTGAGGTTCCCTTCAAAGTTCCTTCGGCCCCAGCTGATTAGCTTCCTACCTTTTACTCTCCTTACCCTAAAGCTGTTCGAGTAAGTAAGTATACCTTAGTTTAACCAGACAACGGAGCTGATTAACAGCTCTCCTACAGAGGGCTGGCCCGAAGGATTAGACTTATTTTACGTGGCTAGGAACCAACTGGTTACCTAGAAATGGGATCTACAGCTTATTGTGGAATCCGAACCACATTATACCGAGAAATGAATTTCTATCACCAGAGATAAATTCCTCTAACTCTTCATTGGCCGGCCGGAGACTCGAACTCGGGCCTAGCAGAGTGCTAGCCGAGAACTCTATCGACTCGCCCAACAAGGAACTGAATATCAAGGATCCACGCTGGCACAAAGTTTGCTTAAGGTCATGGTAACGACAAGGGCACTCGGAGACTGGCAACCTCCGACAAGACTGCTGAGCAATCCAACCGTCAAACCCAAAGGATCTTTTTTTACCATAAAAGTTACTTTCCTATCTCTCCCTAAATCTGAAGATTTGCTGTTACCTATGAAGACCATCATTGGTCATATTTTCTTACTGTTTTACGAATAAGTTTTTGCACAACTTTTCAAACAAAACAGATAAACAAAACAAGACAAAAATTTCACGTCGTGAGATAATATTACAATTTTTTTCAACTGTCTTGCTACAATTTTGACCTCTAATAATAATAATAATAATACTAATAATAATAATAATAATAATAATAATAATAATAATAATAATAATAATAACATACTTTACTGGAATTTCTCCGCAATTATATTCACCTCGTGAGACAACAGCGCAACTTCTTTAACTCAATTTTGCTACTTTCACCCTTAATTTAATAATAATAATAATAATAATAATAATAATAATAATAATAATAATACTTCATTGGAATGTCTCCGTAATTAGATTCACAAAAAGGGTTTATTGCAATATCTATCAACTTCAACAAACTGGGAGCATTACCCGTTATAGTATCTTCAATAAAACGTAAAATAAATTCAGTACGGAAATACAGAAAACAAATCCAACACAGTTATTCCCAAATACAGAACAGAAAACAGAAAACAAGTCCAATACAGTTATTCCTAAATAAAGAGCAGAAAACAGAAAACAAGTCCAATAAAATGATTCCCAAATAAAGAACGGAAAACAGAAAACAAGTCCAATACAGTTATTCCTAAATAAAGAACAGAAAACAGAAAACAAGTCCAATACAGTTATTCCTAAATAAAGAACAGAAAACAGAAAACAAGTCCAATACAGTTATTCCCAAATACAGAACAGAAAACGGAAAACAAGTCCAATACAGTTATTCCTAAATAAAGAACAGAAAACAGAAAACAAGTCCAATACAGTTATTCCTAAATAAAAAACAGAAAACAGAAAAAAGTCCAATATACTTACTCCCAAATACAGAACTGAAAACGGAAAAAAGTCCAATACAGTTATTCCTAAATAAAGAACAGAAAACAGAAAACAAGTCCAATACTCTTATTCCCAAATACAAAACAGAAAACGGAAAACAAGTCCGTCACAGGATTTTCCCAAATACAGAACAGCAAACAGAAAACAAGTCCAATACATTTATTCCCAACTAAAGAACCGAAAACAGAAAACAAGTCCAATACATTCATTCCCAACTAAAGAACAGAAAACAGAAAACAAGTCCAATACATTTATTCCCAACTAAAGAACAGAAAACAGAAAACAAGTCCAATACATTTATTCCCAACTAAAGAACAGAAAACAGAAAACAAGTCCGTCACATGATATTCCACAATACAGAAGCAGAAAATAAAAAAAAGAAAAACAATCGGAATGTAATAACAGAAGCCTCTACTACCAGGGTTAAAATTCCCTTTTCGACTCTGCATACAGAAGGGATTCCATAGTTATCGTAGGGGAAGCTAATTACAACTATCTTCGTCTGTCTAATTCCCTAATTATCAGCCTGCTGTAGGTCCTGACCACTGTAGCGCAAAGCCTCGAAGGAGAAAGAGGGAAAGGAAAAAAAAAAAAGTTTCTTACTTCCGACTTGAAAGTAGTTTAAATTCCAGTTGAATTTAATTTGACAGTAATTAAACGACGCCAAGCTTCCGACGTGAAAACACATTCGCCTTCGCTTTAAATTGGAGAGAGAGAGAGAGAGAGAGAAGAGAGAGA
>JANJGK010000009.1:64168787-64178787 GCA_039081455.1 Macrobrachium rosenbergii
TATATATATACACACGACCGAAAACAAAAACGAAAGGCGAGGGCCTCGCATACACGCATCCGTCTGCACAAGTGAGCGATGCAGTTAATCACGTGAGTTCATAAAACGCGGAGGTCATTTGTACACGTTGGTCGGTCGAGACTCCCTAAATTGATGCATTTCTCGCTCGGTAATTAATGACACACTCGGCAAATGAACCCGGCTCCCTACTAAATCATTTATATGTCTGTCTGTCTGTGTATGTGTGTGTAGAGAGAGAGAGAGAGAGAGAATGAATATGCACATTTTTGAATAATTTTTGTGCATATATATATATTTTTTTTTATATAATATTTAGTATATATACACAGGTATATATATATATATATATATATATATATATATATATATATATATATAGAGAGAGAGAGAGAGAGAGAGAGAGAGAGAGAGAGAGAGAGAATGAATAAGCAGTTTTGAGTAATTTTTGTGCATATATATATATATTTTATATATATATATATATACATATATATATATATATATATATATATATATATATATATATAGAGAGAGAGAGAGAGAGAGAGGAGAGAGAGAGGAGAGAGAGAGAGGAGAGAGAGGAGAGAGAGGAGAGAGAGAGCAGTTAATGAATAATTTATGTGAGTGTATGTTTATATAAATTTATATATACACATAGTCGTATATATATATGTGTGTATATATATATATATATATATATATATATATATATATATTATATATATAGAGAGAGAGAGAGAGAGAGAGAGAGAGAGAGAGAGAGAGAGAAAGAGAAGGTAGGGTATGCTCCGGGGGTTAGCCCCCGCGCGAGGATTAAGAAATGGTTTAAAACATTTCATAGTAGCTTTACATAGGAATACTAAAGCGCCCTTAATGTAATTTTAACCAAAAGGCGCTCGTAATTCGAGCTGATGTTGTACTGCATTAACAACTTGGTTCTTTGTACTGCATAAATTTGTACGATGAGCCGTGTTGTCGCATCACTTATAATGTATGGTCGTTTGCAATGGGACGTATATTCTCTCTCTCTCTCTCTCTCTCTCTCTCTCTCTCTCTCTCTCTCTCTCTCTCCAAACACACACACACATATACATTTTAATATGTATATATATATATATATATATATATATATTATATATATATATATATATATATATATATATATCACACATTACCACAGGTGAAAAATAAGAGACGGGGTGTAGGTCCTGACCGGTTTCGGACTTTATTTCCAAGCCTTCGTCAATGGCTTGGAAATAAAGTCGAAACCGGTCAGGACCTTATTTTTCACCTGTGGTAATGTGTGATAATGAATCATGTACAAAATGTGGTAATAATCACATATATACACAGTTATATATATATATAATATATATATATATATAATATATATATATATATATATATATCTGCACTAGACAGTTAAGTAGTTCATGACTTGACACGAGGCCTTAGTTTATTTTCTTAATTATACTGTGAAGACATTGACAAAATACAACTGACGACAGAAACCAGTGTACGTGAAGAGCAGTGGGGTTTTCCGGCTGGTGCTGTTTTTGTCGAAGTGTTTAGTTATTGATATTTTTTGTGGAATGTTTATTATCAAAAGGAAATGATGGTCAAATGTACAGGGTTAAGAAATAAGAAAGGTTGCCTATTTAGTTTTTAGAAATGTCAGAGAAATGAGATTTCTTTGGTGTACGATTTTGATTATTGGTGGAATTGGAAAAAATTGAGAGAAGACGTGATAATTATTGGTTTTAGTTTAATCTGACAGTGTGTATGTGGGGGAAGAAGATTAATATCCTGAAAGCAGTTTCTTTGCATGAATGCTTGCCAAGAAATGAACCCCTCTGGCTAGGAAGACGCAAATACAACGAGTAAAAAATGGCGCAGTTTTCTGTACAGCCGCTACAGCATTATAATCAAGGCCACCGAAAATAGATCTATCTTTCGGTGGTCTCGCTACGGTATAACGCTGTATTAGCCGCGGCCCATAAAACTTCAACTACGGCCCGTGGTGGCCTATGTTATATCGTTGGCCAGAAGCATGATTATGGCTAACTATAACCTAAAATCAAGTAAAAACTACTGAGGCTAGAGGGCTGCAATTTGGTATGTTTGATTTTTGGAGGGTGGATGATCAACATACCAATTTGCAGCCCTCTGGCATCAGCAGTTTTTAAGATTTGAGGACGGACAGAAAAAGTGCAGAAATCTAAAAATCTGTTAGGGACGGGAGCTAAAGGATACAGATCTTTAGGATTATTCAATGAGGATTATTCGGAGGGCAGGGGATAGTCAAATGAATCCCCTGAAACGTTACTCTGTATATAAAATGTTGGTGACCGGTTTTTTTGTTTTATTTTGGGCTGTTGAGGAATGTGTAGAATTTAGCGTTTTTATTTTGTTCATTTCATGCATACTTACTGCGCATGCTTCAAGTGTACTATGTGTGGTATCAGTGGCATTTTTGCCTAAATGTGTTGTTCTTGGGAAGGAATTTTCGCTAAACACAAACACACACACGAGGGGAAAAAAGAGAGAAGCTTTGCGTTAAAAGAAAAAATTGGATGAGGGAGAATATCATTTAGAAATGTATGGCTTCAAAATTATTATTGTTATTATTATTATTATTATTGTTATTATTATTATTATTATTATTATTATTATTATTATTATTATTATTATTATTATTATTATTATTATATCTTTTGTGATGAATAACAAAACTCACGTTGATTCAGTCTTGCAGATATTTTAAACGATCAGTTAACTTCTAAAGACAGCAAAACTATTTAGAATTAATAATAATAATAATAATAATAATAATAATAATAATAATAATAATAATAATAATAATAATAATAATAATAATAATAATAATAATAAATCTTGTGATGAACCGCAAAATAATCACATTAATTTAATCTTACAAATAACTTAAATGATCAGCTAATTCTCTAGAGCGCCAAATTATTTAACATTTTACTCCTCAAATTAATATTATTATTATTATTATTATTATTATTATTATTATTATTATTATTATATTTTTTTATTTTGATGATGATGGAGAGCAGAATTCACATTAATGTATTGTACAAATTTTCTAAAAGATCAATTAATTAGATGGCGAAGTTGTTTAGAATTTTACTCCATATTATTATTATTATTATTATTATTATTATTATTTATTATTATTATTGTTGTTGTTGTTGTTGTTGTTGTTGTTGTTGTTGTTTCAAACCAGATCTCACAGCACAGCTACAGCGGTCGTTGGCGCCCAATCACACTATCAATACTAATCATTCTAATCAATCCCGTCAACATCCCTATAGCCGGAGGTAACAAAAAGGGGGGGTGGGAATGCATAGTATGAAATTGGTGGCTATGGGCAGAGTGAATAATGGAAGGCAGAGGAAACGGGGATTATGAAAATAGGAGAAGGGGAGATAAGGAAAGCTCAGCTTAGATGGAAAGCTGGTGAGGGGACGAAGGGGGGGAAGAGACAAAGCTATTTGTTATTTATGAGACACTTGCATTCTGCTACTTTTTTTTTTTAGCCCGCTCGGGTAAGAATCTGTTTGGTACTCTCTCTCTCTCTCTCTCTCTCCTCTCTCTCTCTCTCTCTCTCTCTCTCTCTCTCTCTCTCAGTACTTGCCAGCCTCTCTCTCTCACTCTTTGTGGGGATGACGTACCCAATTAGGGAAATTACTCTCTCTCTCTCTCTCTCTCTCTCTCTCTCTCTCTCTCTCTCTCTCTCTCTCTCTCTCTCTCTCTCTCTCTCTCTCTCTACGCCACCTTTTCTCAATTATATTAACATATCAATCTCTCTCTCTCTCCGCAGTTACATTGACATATGATCATTCTCTCTCTCTCTCTCTCTCTCTCTCTCTCTCTCTCTCTCTCTCTCTCTCTCTCTCTCTCCTCTGCGCCACCTATTCTCAGTTAATATTAGCATATCATTCTCTCTCTCTCTCTCTCTCTCTCTCTCTCTCTCTCTCTCTCTCTCTCTCTCTCTCTCTCTCTCTCTCTCTCTTTCCTCAGTTACATTGACATGTCATCATTCTCTCTCTCTTTCTCTCGACATCTTTCGGCAGTTACACTTACACATCATCGTTCTCTCTCTCTCTCTCTCTCTCTCTCTCTCTCTCTCTAATTGAAGGACTTATCATTTATTTCATTTTCGCACATAATGCAAGTGTTTCTCTCTCCGTCTTTCTTGTGGCTGTCTCGCGACCGAATTTTCTTTTTTTTGTTTCTTTTTCCCGACGCTGTCAAAATTAACACCACTTTGCTTTTGAGTTTCAGTCACCAATGAGCTACTTATCTAATATTCGCTGTCTGTGTGAAAACTATAAATGAAACAGTGGATTATAGTTTAGGCGGTCAATATTTCAGGTATTGTTAAAGCTTTGACAGTTGGTACTGGTAGATGCTGTAGATTGTATTATCAGCAGAATAGCAGTATTGGTATTAATCAGAATAAACAGAGAATATAATCATTTATGCGCCATTATTTGCCGATAAAAAACAAAAACTGAACGCTATCTTTTAGCAGCAATCTACTTCCACCTCGCACACAAAAGCTCCCCGGAAAAAAAAAAAAGATACTACGACGTGCAACAGGAACTCGAAATAAAAAATATATATATATATCGATAAGGGACATAACGCAAGACTGAAAACATCTTGCGCCCTGACGGTTCACGAACAAGAACAAACCGGAGAGGATCAGATAAAGGCCATCGGAAGACGTCTCACGAATTGCTGCCCCTAATCAAATCCAGTAATCCCTAATCCCTATCCTCCAGTAATCCCTTATCGGGATTATCGCCTGACGGCGCGCAAAACTCGCGCGTTCTTCTTTTTTTCATCGCTCTGATAAAGAGGGAAGGACTGGAGAAAGGGAGTTTGTGTCCGGATGACAACTCCAGATGAAGTTGCAACAAAAAAATGGTCGTTTCCTTGATGACTTTATCTCCGATCGTTTTCCATTTAGTGTAATTCTGTATGAATTTCAGGGTGTGTGTGTGTTTTGTGTATGTATGTGAGAGAGAGAGAGAGAGAGAGAGAGAGAGAGAGAGAGAGAGACAGAGACAGAGAGATAGAGAGAGAGATTATAAGTCAGCATAATTCTGTGTGCAATATTTATGAAATTAAGAATAAGAAATAGTTCCAAGCTTTCTAAATTTTGTCAGAGACAGACAGACAGACAGATAGAGAGATAGAAAAGAGAGATTGTAAGTCACCATACATAATTCTATGTGCAATATAATGAAATTAAGAATAGAAATTAGTTCCAAGCTTTCTGAATTTTGCCAGAGAGAGAGAGAGAGAGAGAGAGCGAGAGAGAGAGAGAGAGGAGAGAGAGAGAGAGAGAGAGAGAGAGAGAGAGAGAATATAAGTCAGCATAACTCTATGTGTAATATAATGAAATTAAGATAGAAAATAGTCACAGGCTTTCTAAATTTTGTCAGTGAAAAGTGAAGCTATAGAATATGTGGTCCACTTCTGTCATAAGGAGCTACACATTCGTTCAGTTTCTCCAAATCTTTGGTGGCAGTCACAAAAAAAAAAAGAAAAAGAAAGCAGAAGCAACCCACGAAAACTTGATAGGAAAATTCAAAGAAAGTATTAGACGTGTCTATTTCCTTCTTCACTCAACTAATGCTAATTTCCAGTTTTCATTCTGAAAACCCCAAGTATAGTTGATGTTCAGTATAATATTCCGGGACATTCGCTTGGACTTGTCCCCAATATAACTCACTGAAAAGTTTTCTATGCACTAAGAAAGTCTGTCTCCAGCCCTACAAAATGTTATTTTTATTTCTTTCTGATCTCAGTTTACTAAGCATGCTTCTTTATTTTTCATATATGTATATATATATATATATATATATATATATATATATATATATATATATATATATATATATATTATATATATATATATTTTATATATATATATATATTATAAGATATTGTACTAGTTATTATTAATGTTTTATTTTTCGGAGTGGGGAGGGCGGGATGGGGTGGCGGGGGAGAGGGGGGGGAGACATGGTAGGAAGAGGAAGTGGGGTTTGCTTTGAGAGGTTTTTACAAAGGGGTCCGTGTACACAGTTCTTGAAAGGTGGTCAACGTCCCTGTTAATAAATATATCTCAGAATGTTTCGCTCTAAAAGTTCACTGACAATTTTTATTCACAAAAACTACAGGTACTCGAGAACTAACTGCACAAGCCTTTCAATCATAACTCTAGTATATACAAGATGCGACTCTAGATGAAAAAAAAGAAAGAGCGGATGATTTCTGTTTTGAAAATATACTTCAACATTATTCCTGATACAGAAGTTGAACGAGGCCGTCTGAGAGACGGGACAGATGCTGTTTTATCAAATGAAAGGTGACTCAGATCCATATATCATTATGGTAAGGGTTTGAGATGTCCTGTATATTTATTTTTTATGAAACGTATAATAACAGGGTAGGGCAGTGGACTTATGATGTCTGTAGGTACCCTTTGATCATCCACTACATTATTCGTAGATGGAGACTTGGTTTTTTAGATTTCTGAAAAGGAAACTATGGTGCCGACTTTGTCTGTCCGTCCGCACTTCTTCTGTCCGCCCTCAGATCTTAAAACTACTGAGGCTAGAGGGCTGCAAATTGTTGTGTTGATCCTCCACCTTCCAGTCATCAAACATGCCAATTCGTAGCCCTCTAGCCTCAGTAGTTTTTAAGATCTGAGGGCGAACAGAAAAGTGCGGGACAGAATAAAGTGCGGACGGACAGCCAAGACCGGCACATAGTTTTCTTTTACAGAAAACTAAAAAACCAAGTCTTCATCTACGAATGATGTAGTGCATGATCAAAGGGGTACCTACAGACATCTTAAGTCCACTGCGCTACGCCTGTTATTATACGTTTCATGAAAAATATACAGGACATCTCAAACGCTTACTATAATGATATATGGATTTGAGTCACCTCTCATTCAACAGTACAGCATCTGTCCCGTCTCTAGACGCCCTCGTTCAACTTCTGCATCAGGAATAATGTTGAGGTATATTTTCAAAATAAAAATCATCATCACTTCCTTTTTTCCTCTCTCTCTCTCTAGAGTCGCATTTCGTATAAACTAGAGTGATGATTGCAAGACTTGTGCTGTTAGCTCTCGGTTACCTGTAGTTTTGTGAATATAAATTGCAAATGCACTTTTAGAGGTATATTTATTAACAGGGACGCTGACCACCTTTCAAAAATTGTTTTCGCGGACACCTTTGTAAAAACCTCTCGAAGCCAAACTCCCCCCCCCCCCCGCCTTCTTATCCTAGCGTGTCCCCCCCGCCTCCTCCTCCTCCTTCTCGCCATCCCACTCCCAACCTCCCACCACGAAAAAAAATAAAACATTAATAATAACAAGTACAATATATGAAAACGATGACGAAAGTGCGTTGGTCTAGGTGGTCTGAAGACAAGGGCTTCTGGAATTCAGGATGAATATCCTTTGCTCGTGTGCATAATTGGATTTCAATTTATGGCTGGTCATAAAAGTACGGAGATCTCACTCAAGGAGCCAGAAGCTCAAACCAAATCAACTGTCAGATGTCGGGATACATGGATTCAATTTGTAATT
This sequence comes from Macrobrachium rosenbergii, assembly GCA_039081455.1. Lineage (NCBI taxonomy): Eukaryota > Metazoa > Arthropoda > Malacostraca > Decapoda > Palaemonidae > Macrobrachium > Macrobrachium rosenbergii. The sequence goes on from JANJGK010000009.1 coordinate 64,176,454, forward strand.
GTATGTATGTATGAATGTAAGTCTATTGTATGAACACATGTATATATATATGTGTGTGTGTGTATATACAGTATATGTATATTATATGTGTACTGTATATATATACATACATTCATACATACATACAATTACGAATACACGTATGAATCCATGTATCCCGACACCTGACAGGCAATGCAACGGAAAGCTTAAATGATGGTAAACCTGGACATAGTGGAACTTGAAATAAAGTATTTTGCAAATAATATTCCCCTTCATTAACTATATCTTGTTTCAGCTGAAGATTCCACTAAATAACTTCATGCTTCTTTTCATGTATAATACGCATTTACAAGAATACAACGATACGCTAATATGCAATTTGATTCCGCAATTCTGCAAAAATAAAGCCTAATAAAAAGGTCTTCCTAACACCCTTGCTCGCTGTTTAATGGTGTGTTTCAAAACTTAGGGAACAGATTTCGGTGAAGCTTTGCATAGATCAAGTGATCAAAACTCTCCTGAGAGAGAGAGAGAGAGAGAGAGAGAGAGAGAGAGAGAGAGAGAGAGAGAGAGAGAGAGAGAGAGAGAGAGAAAACTTGGCCAGCATTTCAAACCAGAGAGAGAGAGAGAGAGAGAGAGAGAGAGAGAGAGAGAGAGAGAGAGAGAACTGGTCATCATTTCAGACCAGAGAGAGAGAGATAAAACTGGTCAGCATTTCAAACAGAGAGAGAGAGAGAGAGAGAGAGAGAAAGCTGGTCAGTATTCAAGCCAGAGAGAGAGAGAGAAAGAGAGAACCACGTAATGAAAATAAATAAAAGAGAAATCCTCCAAATAAAAAGAAAGAAATAGAGAGAGATGAGAGACAGAAGGGGTTGTAGGCGGGGGGGGGGCGGTTTAGGGGGACTCAGTATTACTGGATGTGGCTTTCCACACTCAGAATTGTTGATTGTTGATCTTCGGTCAGGTCTTCTGTGGTCTCTTGTGTTGCAAGGTATAACATGCCCGACCTATCAGAGACCGTTGGGATGGATATGGAACAAAACTGAGATTTAATAACGACTGCCTTATGGAGAGAGAGAGAGAGAGAGAGAGAGAGAGAGAGAGGAGAGAGAGAGAGAGAGAGAGAGAGAGAGAGAGAGAGAGAGAGAGAGAGAGAGAGGGTGGGCGGTGGGAGTTTAGTATCAGGTAGTTCATCAAAATTGAAGCCATAGACAGAAAGGCATAAGATATAGCATAAGATATATTTAAACCGCGGTCAAAACATGGGATTCAGAGGGGGATGAAATGTTATAAATTTCGTTGAAAAATGAGAGCAGACAAAGATAGAGATAGATTAAAGCCGTCATTAAAACAGAAGGCTTAGTGAGAGAGAGAGAGAGAGAGAGAGAGAGAGAGAGAGAGAGAGAGAGAGAGAGAGAGAGAGAGAGAATATTTTAAAACCGTAATCATTTCTCTGTTAGGCCAGAAGCGAGACTAAATCTTTAATGAGAACGGAAGGCAGAGAGAGAGAGAGAGAGAGAGAGAGAGAGAGAGAGAGAGAGAGAGAGAGAGAGAGAGAGAGCCTATGGTGATACGTGGATGTTTGGAGGAAGTGAGCTTGTAATGTTATCTAGGAAGTTAATAAATAAAAAATTATCAACCCTAAAGAGCATATAGCATTGCTTTGTGCATTTGATAATGAATGCATTTTAGGTGAATTTCGAAAATGATTAATCTTAATCTTCAAGGACTTTTTTCATATCCATTACTCTTTGCTTATAAATATTCCTTTCTTAGTTTTCTGAAAAGAAAACTATAGTGCCGGCTTTGTCTGTCCGTCCGCACTTTATTCTGTCCGCCCTCAGATCTTAAAACCTACTGAAGCTAGAGGGCTGCAAATTGGTATGTTGATCATCCACCGTCCAATCATCAAACATAACAAATTGCAGCCCTCTAGCCTCAGTATTTTTTTTTTTTATATCAGGTTAAAGTTAGCCATAATCGTGCTTCTGGCAACGCAGCAACACAGGCCACCACGGCCGGCTGAGAGTTTATTGGGCCGCGGCTCACACAGCGTTATACCAAGACCACCGAAAGATAGATCTGTTTTCGGTGGCCTTGATTATACGCTGTACCGGCTGTACAGAAAACTCGATGGCGCCGAAGAAACTTCGGCGCATGTTTTACTTGTTGGAGATGTGCATAAATTGCGTGTAGACCATATTGCGTGTAGACCATACGTGCTTGCATTCTCCTCATGTTTTATTTCTTCGTTATAAATTTCTAGTACAGCAATAAATAATTGAGATAAAATAAAATACAATAGATGAGGCTCCACGGGTATTATTTAAATCGATGTTTGCAATAAGGTTA
>JANJGK010000009.1:64186287-64198787 GCA_039081455.1 Macrobrachium rosenbergii
TAGATTAGGGTAGATTAGATTAGGTTAGGATGGGACCTTGAAGTAATTTGAGTGTGGGAAACATAATGAGATTATTTTCAAGAAAATTCTATGGTTAATTTTTAAGATATGGCGTCCCGCTTTTTTCAGGGAACGGTCCCGGTACTCGGTTAGGTCTCGGGAAAATGCAGGCCGGTTCGAGGTTAATTGCACCCAATTCCCCTTCTGGTTCTCCTTTGAGGTCATCTGGGATTTTCCCTACTGTTCCCAGGATGATGGGTACTACTTTCACTTCAGCTTGAGTACTCTTTCGCTGTTTCCATCTAAAGATCTTGTTAATTTTTTATCTCCTCTCTACCATTCTGGGTTTTTCTTTATTTACCAGGGGTTAGGCCTGGTACTCTAGTCTTAATCACATGGTCAGTCCTTAAATCACAGTCCCAGATTATTATTACTATTATTATTATTATTATTATTATTATTATTATTATTATTATTATTATTATTATTATTACGAGTTTGATGGCACGTGCTACGCTGCGCTGGAACCCGGCGCTGCCCGTAATGTCTCCCCCTGCCCTCCCGATCGCCCGCCTACCCCGCCCCACCCGGGGCGGACAAACAGGTTTGCAGGAGGAGGGTGGATGCATCATGTCTCCCCTACCCTCCCGATCCCCTACCTACCCACCCTGCCCCCACCCGTGGCGGACAAACAAGAAAGATCCACTCAGATTTTATTATTATTATTATTATTATTATTATTATTATTATTATTATTATTGATGTTGTTGTCAGTCCTTACATCACAGTCCCAGGTTATTATTGTTATTATTATTATTATTATTATTATTATTATTATTATTATTATTATTATTGTTTTGGAAGACGACCCTCTTTGAGACAAACTCATTGAAAAGAATGACACTGTATGCCGGTAAGCTTATATTGCGCCTTTGTAACTTGGCGTTGAAATTTCTTCGTTTCAGCAGGTAAATTATAAAGCAGCTGACCGGGATAATGAATTATAAAGTAGCTGCTTTATAATTTACCTGCCGGAACGAAGAAACTTAACGCCAAGCTAAGAAGGCGCAGTATAAGCCCAACGGTAGAGAAATTATAATTTTTTTCAACGAAGTATTATTATTATTATTATTATTATTATTATTATTATTATTATTATTATTATTACATTAAACATGTCATAACTGAAATAGATTGGCAGGCTCCAACTCTTTATGATTACCATATAGAAGGTTGTTGAAATAAGATGAAGATAAAATGTTAAAAGTTAGAATTATAAGTAAGTGGCTGAGTATCATGAATATTAATAGCAAAGAAATTAAGAAATTATGAGGTTCTGAGTCTTTCTTGAGCTTAATCTGTATTATTACCCGAGTATAGGCCATCAACTGGTTACATTAATCTTTCAATGACCAGAAAACTTGCTCGGAAAGGTAGGGAGAAGGATATGAAAAGGAATGATTTAAAAATTATACTAAATAAACAGATAATATGAAAATGTATTCTGTATATATATGTATATATATATATATATATATATATATATATATATATATATATATATATATATATATATATATATGACTGAAATATTTTCCGTTAAAACAGAATTCCATCAAATATAAGGAGCCCATACAAGTGCCAAAATGTGGAAAATAAAGGCTACATTTCAGAGACCAAATTGTCTCTCCTCAGGCTTTGCCTGAGGAGAGAGACAGTTTGATTTCTGAAATATAGCCTTTATTTTCCACATTTTGGCGCTTGTATGGGCTCCTTATATTTGATATATATATATATATATATATATATATATATATATATATATATATATATATATATATATATATATATATATATATACACACACATGCACACACACACACACACACACACACACACTCACTCTGAGTGCAGATAAACGTTGAAGCACTTTAAAGAGGCACCGTAGTTTTTATTTAGCTTATGAACATCCACAACCGAAGGTTTTAAGCTCAAGGCAACGGTTGAACAAAAATGCTCTGATACTAAATATGCACCATCATGGCGCCTCAACAAAATAAGGATAGTGGTTTGCTCTTTGCAAGACGAGCAATGCTTATTAAATGCAAAGATTTAGTCTGGTAGTTTTAGGGCTTCCCAACTGAAATTACGCGAAGGGCAATAGTCAGACAGGAGATCTTCTGACTGTGTTTATTAAATGCAAAGGTTCAGTCTGGTAGTTTTAGGGCGAAGGGCAGTGGTCAGACAGATCTTCTGACTATTAAATAAATCCCTATGATAATTGTTTGGAAAAAGGTAATCATAGCTTTGAGTGAGCATCTTTTAATGATAAAAGTATCTGTGGTTCCCTCATGAATAAATTATGAATGAACTGCTAACATCCAAACAAGTTAGTATATTTAGTTACAAGAGGTCTGAAGCAGGTGTCCTTTATTTAATTTTCGCTAGGTAAGGGAACCATCAAGAGTAATGCCCAGTTTTCTTGCATATCTTAAAAGGCATATTTACAAACTAAATGAGCTCGAATCAGGAAGTACTTGAGTAAAGTGAATGCATTGCGCAATTGATTAGTCAATATGGCAGAGCCTGGGCGGTGTCGTGAAAGTTGATTGTACCTCGAAACACGAAGGTATACTTATACACACACACATATATAATATATATATATATATATATATATATATATATATATATATATATATATATGCATATATATAATATATATATATATATATGCATATATAATATATATATAAATTATATATATACTATATATATATATATGTGTGTGTGTGTATATACGTAACTTCGTCTGGTGAATCCTGGTGTACCTGATTCCACGAATTACTTATTATTAACGTGCCAGTGTTTGGATGCTATGTTACTTGATAATATATACAGCTGGTCCGCTGGTATGGTCGCTAGTAGTGTCGTGACATGCCGCTCAGATGTTGCGAGTTCGCGCCTCCCCCAAGGCGATGAAAAAACCACTGGCTCGGTATCATGATCAGTTACTGCTGGAGTGTGGGGTCTGCGGTGGGAGGTTGAAACCAACATTCTTTGGAAGCTTGAATTTCAAGTCAGTGGCCCCTTTGGCTTGCTTGTTCCGTGTGAATAGGTTTCTTCCACTGAAATAATAATAATAATAACTTTCAAACATATCTGAAAACCACAGTCTGCTTTGCAGGGATAAAGCGTATTTTGTCTCAAAAACAATTTAACCCTTAAAATGGCAGGAGTGATGAAAGAGCAAGATTTTTCAAAGGAGTTGTCATCGCTGATTAGAAATTTTTAAGGAAACTGCTTATCATATTGGGCATATGTTTGTATGGAACACTGCTACCGGTGTTATATTTGGAGAGAATAAAATGCACGAAGTCAAGGGTACATATCATTTAAAATGGGTGTTTCATTTCAACTCATTTCGGAAATACAGGTTCATTTAGGATTACGTCGGATTTGCATTCCCCTCAAAATAACGCATACCAGGAAAATGTTATTTTATTTAAAAAAAAATTTTTACCGCTGGCATATTAAAATCGTCGTTGTAGCTACGACATGTGAACTTTGTGTTGGTGTGATTGCTGTATTTTTAGTAAAAAGCGACTTCTCTGGTTTTGAAAAGAGTCGCCACCTTTGACTTCATAAGCAAGTTTCATTGACGATTTTGTTTTGAAGTAGTAAGAGATGGACGGTAATTACTACCATCGAACCAACCTCTCTTTTCCGGCCTAATGACCTGCGTGACCTTATAAAACTCCCAAAATAAGGGTTTCTGTATGGGGATGACCTATACCTCTCCGAGAGGAATTTCACACTGAGGGCACATTCGAAAGAACGGGTATAAACCTCCCTCCTTCAACAGCGCGATGCAGTTAAAAGAGAAGAGCAGATCGCCTTTAGTTTTATCTATTTATAGCAGCAGCAGCAGCAAGAGCAGCATCCGACCTGCCTTTTCTCCAATGAAAAACACGGGTGAAAAATTGCCATACTTCATTGCTCGGCCTCGGAGCCCCAAGGATGTGAGGGAAAGGTAATGCCTCCAAAGCCGTGAGGATACGGCCCGGGTTTTGAGCGGGAAGCGCAACCGAGAGTAGGGTGAGAAGCTTTTTGCAACTGCTGCTGCTGCTGCTGCTGCTGCTGCCGCCACTTTGCATTGCAGGTAAAATGGGTGAGATGTGTCATCACCCGAACCTGTCAGTGGGTTCAAAAAGTGAGGGAGGAGATAGGTAGGCTGAATTTGAAGGAGACCTCGCGCGGAATCAAAGCTCCGGGGCTCAAGGAGGCCGTCAGCAAATTCGTCGAGACGTTTCGAGTAAACAGCATCTATAGAGGTTAGAATAACCTTAAAAACAGAGCTGCCGAAGCTTGAAAACGTTTCAGAAAGCTAGAGCTTTGATGAAACTCACCGCTGTCAGAATTATATTCAGAGTACGAAATAGAAGTATTTATTAGTCGCTGAGAATGAAACTGACTTTGTAAAGTAGAAGATTTTGGGGTAACAGTGACTATTTATAGTTGTTCCTGAATTACAAAATAGAAATATTTAGGAAAATCATTGAGAGCGAAACTGTAAATTAAAAAAACTGAGGTAAAAATTACATTTTTAGTTTTCTGTAAAACAAAACCATTGTAACGACTTTGTTTGTCCGTCCGCACTTTTTCTGTCTACCCTCAGATCTTAAAAGCTGCTGAGGCTAGGGGGCTGCAAATTGGTATGTTGATCATCCACCGTCCAATCATCAAACATACCAAATTGCAGCCCTCTAGCCTCAGTAGTTTTTATTTTATTTAAGGTTAAAGTTAGCCATGTACGAGCTTCTGGCACCGCTATAGGTACTAACAACACAGGCCACCACCAGGCCGTGGCTGAAAGCTTCGAGGGCCGCGGCTTTAAGTTTCATGGGCCGTAGCTGTACAGAAAACTCCATTGCGCCGAAGAAACTTCTGCTCATTTTTTACTTGTTTTCATTGTTTCTGAATTTATCATGATAAAACTACGTTGAAAATTAGGAAAGCAGCGAAAAAAAAGCTTCTTAAAAACAGTGGTACTTTTTGTACCTAAAACAGTTTACATAATCATAGCATTGTAACCAGAACATCTTAGAGATCGTAAAATTAAGCTTTCTAAAAGAATCTGATTCTCGTGAGAGATTTTATAGGATGAGAAAATAGTTAGTGAACAGGTGAAAGGATCGAAGAGAGAGTATGGAAACGATGTCTTCCAGTTCATTATATTCCCGTTTTGACAAAATGAATTAAGTTTCAGTTTTATGTTTTATGAAATATGTAAATCGTAGGCTCGTGTCTTCCATCTGGATCGTGCTGTGAGTTTTTAGAAAGGGTTTGTAGCATTTGCTTGTTCCCTTTAACAAGATTATGATTATATAATCAGGTATGTGAAATAATAAAATCCGAGTGGATCTTTCTTGTGTGTCCGCCCGGGTGGGGGCGGGGTAGGTAGGGGGATCGGGAGGGTAGGGGAGACATGACACATCCACCCTCCTCCTGCAAACCTGTTTGTCCGCCCTGGTTGGAGGTGAGGTAGGTGGGGGATGGGGAGAGTAGGGGAGATGTGGCGGGCAGCCTGGGTTCCAGCGCAGTGTAGCACGTGCTATCAAGCTCGTGTGAATTAATATTGAATATTCATATTATATATACCCTTATTCATCTAGCTGAGTGTTAATTATTATTAATGAATTTTCATTAACATGAAACTGGTCAAAAAGATGAGGAAAAATCCACAACATAGGATGCCGCACAAGAAAAAGAAAGAATGGGAAAGCTATAAGAAAGGTATAATAAGAATTAACAAATAAAAGAAAATGCAAATAGGCAAAATACAATAATGAATACAAAGAATAGAGAGAGAATTAGCTCAGGAAACACCACCTCATCAAAGCAGCATGCCAGGATCTCAAATTTAGACGGAAAAAGCGTACTTAATACTGTTAAATATTCCGTAGTCTTACAGTGAAAGGAACGAAAGCCTTTCAAAGCTGGGCAGCTTGGCATCGTGACAGCTCTGCTGTGTGAAATGAGCAGAAAGCAACTAATTCTTGAAGCTCAAGATTTGTGCCTCCATGACAAGGACTGGCTCAGACGTGAGTGGTCCTTTTGCAGGAGGAAACATTTTAGGCAATGTTCAAATGCTTTTATGAGCTTTAAATAGGATTCAAGTTATGAAAACTGTGATTAAATACATCACTCGCTCCTATTTTTCCTGACTAGGAAGGGAATGGAGAGGTGACTGTGCTATAAAACAGAAGTTCTTGTGCGTTAGAGCAAAAAAAAAATATAATCTTTTGTAAAAGTTTTTCGTTTCTTCCTCTCTTTATGAAAGCTGTACAATCCTCTGATGAGAGTTTTTCATTTTTACCTTTGTTTGGCTATAGTTTTTTTCATTTAAGACCACTGCCTCATTCACTTACGATGGACTTCCCAGTTATTTTTCAATAACATGTTTGGAGAATATGCAAGGGTGGTTGTGCTAGGAGATTCAGATACTAATGTAGGGGAATGAAAATGAGTTGGCATTACTGACTCTCCTCTAATAGACAAAATGGTTAATGTTTGGTACCTCATATATATATATATATATATATATATATATATATATATATATATATATATATATATATATATATATATATAGTATGTGTATATATAATAGCGTAGGCGTTCTATTCGTAGACTGCAAATGATTAACTCAGTGATAAGTGTCTAGACATGCGAATGTTTGCACATATTTTAAGAAATTTGTGTAGTTTTTAATAAACATTGTTACATGTTCAAATACACACATAAGTAATGGTCAGTGTGTATCTCGACCATAATTATTATCGATGTTGATAATAACATCGCTATCGTTTATTATCGTTTTACTGTTATCACAATTACTGCTATGTATCCAGTGACGTAAAAAATGTGTATCAGCCTCATAGCAGTTGTCGTATGCTGTTGAACTTAGGTAATCTGGACGCTGTAAATAGCATAGTTTCAGTTATGTAATTACCTACGAAGCGGTCACATTAGTCCCACTTATTGTAATACGATTAAAATAACTGGTAATTTCGCGAAATAGAGGAATTTTATTATTATTATCCGTATCTCGAGTCAAAAGTGAACAGATCTTCAAGTCATTCCGTGGCTGTAGCTAACCTTTCTTCTATACATCGAATCTGCCCTTCGCAAACTGGTCTAACAACTCTCCTGAGGTGGGACAGTATTTCGACAAATCCCCAAAGGGACTGGAACACTGGGACAATATTTCGACAAATCCCCAAGGGGACTGGAACACTCCCCAGAGACTGAACGCACACAAAAGGACTTGAGAGGGAGACTTCAGAAGACAACAGAGTCCGTGTTTAGCATAGCATCGGGAGGACGACGCGAACGGAATTAATTCATAGATTCTAGAGCAGAGGCGAAGTGAACTAAGTGTGGACAGGTGTTGGCGAGACGGCTTCATTTATTGATGGGTCACACCTGTTCTGCGAATGGGCAGTGTATTCTGTTATCGGTTTTCTCATGGGAATTGGCGAATCGTGTATTGACTGTGAGGATTTTTTTCGTATTTTTCTATTTTCATTTTTATTAGGAAGTGGGGCCCTATATATATTATAAAGGACGTCCCTTTATTATACATATATATACTGTATATTTTATTGATGCCAAAGGGTTGCAGTAAGTTTGACTTTTCATTTTTTTTTAAATAATCGTCATTTTAAGTATATAAAATATACACCGTATTGAAATATCTTTAACGATGCTAGTTATGGAACGAATTGGTTTACAATTCAGGTTTTATCTGAATGAAATTGATGCCATGATAACTAAACCCCCTCCGATCCCCCCCTCCATCTCTCTCTCTCTCTCTCTCTCTCTCTCTCTCTCTCTCTCTCTCTCTCTCTCTCGACAAAGTCCTACGATGATGATTAGGCCGGGGACTTATAATTTCTACTGATGGGCATAATTGATGAGGGCTTTCGGACACGCGAACCGTCGCTCTCTCTCTCTCTCTCTCTCTCTCTCTCTCTCTCTCTCTCTCTCTCTCTCTCTCTCTCTCTCTCTCTCTCTCGTCGCTAATTCATCGCCTGGACAAGACACGGGTATGGAGGTTCATTATGGGACCGCCAGTCTCTGCCCCGGGGAGGATTAGTCCCGTCGAAGGTGCGAAATGTACCTCATCACCAATGAGGGGTGACACCCCTGACCAAACCTGATCTTCCTCCTTCTCCTCCTCCTCCTTCTCCTTCACCTCCTCCTGCTTCCTCAGGCCTTCGTCCTGTGAATCTTCTTGTTCCTTCAGTTCTGATAATCTTTCTTCAGTCTTCCTAATCTTCCTTAAGTCCTACTATCCCTCCTCTTCTTTTCATCCCATCCTCCTCCTCCTCCTCCTCCTCCTCCTCCTCCTCCTCCTCCTCCTCCTCCTCCTCCTCCTCCTGTGACTGTTTCCCTCTTCTTCCTCCAGTTGTCGTAATCCTTCTCCAGTCTTCCTATAATCTTCCTTTAGTCCTACTACCATCCTCCCTCATTTCTTCCTTCCCCCCCCCCCTTCCTCCTCCCCCTCCCCCAGCTTAGGCTTTCCTCCTCTCTCTTCTTCCCTACCTCCTCCTCCTCCAATTTCTTCCTCTTCCAGTTCTCACAATCCTTCTCCTAATCTTCTTTTAGTCCTACTACCCCTCCTCCTTCATTTCTCGTTCTCCCCCTTCCTCCTCCTCCTCCTCCTCCTGCTCCAGTTTCTTCCTCTTCCTCCGCCAGTTCTCATAATCCTTCCCCAGTCTTTCTAATCTTCTTTTAGTCCTACTACCCCTCCTCCTTCATTTCTCATTCTCCCCCTTCCTCCTCCTCCTCCCCACTTAGGCTTTCCTCCTCTCTCTGCTTCCCTACCTCCTCCTCCTCCAATTTCTTCCTCTTCCTCCTCCAGTTCTCATAATCCTTTGCCAGTCTTCCTATAATCTTCCTTTATTCCTACTACCCTTCTCCTTCATTTCTTCCTTCCCCCCATTCCTCCTCCTCCTCCTCCTCCTCAGGCTTTCCTCCTCTCTCTACTTCCCTACCTCCTCCTCCTCCTCCAATTTCTTCCTCTTCCTCATCCAGTTCTCATAATCCTTTTCCAGTCTCCCTGTAATCTTCCTTTAATCCTACTACCCTCCTCCTTCATTTCTTCCTTCCTCCCATTCCTCCTCCTCCTCCTCCTCCTCCCACTTAGGCTTTCCTCCTCTCTCTACTTCCCTACCTCCTCTTCCTCCTCCAATTTCTTCCTTCCCCCTTCCTCCTCCTCCAACGTAGGCTTTCCTCTTCTCTTTACTTCTGTACCTCCTCCTCCTCCTCCTCCAATTTCTTCCTCTTCCCCCTCCAGTCCTCTACCACCTCCTCCATCTCCCAGCACACTCCATCCCCCCCCCACCTCACCCTCCTCCATCCATCCCACCCCCTTCCCTCACACTAATTAATGTCCGGCAGTTGATTATTCTGTCCTATGCTTCTGGATAAGGGAAAGTATAATTATTTTAAGCTGGTAAAAGCGATATCATTAGAGGTAACAATGCGTAGGTAATCTAGACGAAAAAAAAGATAATTCGGCTGAATAGATTTAAAAAAAAAATATAATTAGGTATAAAAAAAAAAGAGCGTAAGTTACAGTTGTCAATTAGGAGAAACGATAAATTGTATTTTAGTGATTCTCTCTCTCTCTCTCTCTCTCTCTCTCTCTCTCTCTCTCTCTCTCTCTCTCTCTCTCTCTCTCTCTCTCTCTCTCTCATTTTGCACACTTGGCTTTTGTTTATTGGTAGCATGTGAAAGGGGAAGTAGAACAAGGACTAATAATAATAATAATAATAATAATAATAATAATAAAACTTATTATATAAAAATGAAAGCATTAATAATAATAATAATAATAATAATAATAATAATAATAATAATAAAACTTATTATATAAAAATGAAAGCATTAATAATAATAATAATAATAATAATAATAATAATAATAATAATAATAATAATAATAATAATAATAATAATAATAATAATGGTTCTGATATAATAAAAGTATTATATAAAAATGAAAGCATTGATAGTAGTATGAATAATAGTGGTTAAAAAGGAATACATACAGTTAACATTATCAATGTTAAAATAATCAAATTACCATTTCCACCACCACCGGTAAATCTCTGTACAATTATCACATTCTTCTTAAACACGAGAATCTTGATCGAGGTAGAAATGATTCATATACGAGGGTAAGTGATAATTACCACTTTCTTAGAAATTCGGCCAGAGATGAAATTATCCCCGATGATGTATTTGATAATCGGCGAACAACCCTCATTCACTCATATTAATGGTGTGAGGAGGGGGATGAATAATGAGGGGCCGGTGTGAGGTGGAATACCTGATTTATGAAATCTAATGGATTTATGAGTTAATCCTTCTCGCGTTATGCTAATGGTTATAGTAATGATAATAAAGGTTTGAGTACGCAGCGTTTCTTTTTTGGGGAAATTGTGTTGATTTTTCTTATGTAGATTTGATAAACAAGTCATTGTGGATTCTTTTCCACTTTTTGTTTCTCGTTCCGGTTTGCGTAATTAGATGATTATTATTATTATTATTATTATTATTATTATTATTATTATTATTATTATTATTATTATGACCCTCTTTTTAGAAGACGTATTATTATCATTAATATTATTATCAGCGGAAGGGTCGTGCAGGCGTAGATTATTATTATTATTATTATTATTATTATTATTATTATTATTATTATTATTATTATTATTATTATTGAATAAAATGGCTGCATTATGCGAATTTCACTGAACAAAACTTGCCTCAAAGATGGCCTTCTTCCTCCTCCTCCTTATTATTATTATTATTATTATTATTATTATTATTATTATTATTATTATTATTATTATTATTATTGCTGGATGCACATTTGCATAGCAAATATAACCATCTACTATTAGGACCAGCTGTCCGTAAATATAATTCAAGTATGTGGAATAAAGAGCAAAAATAACCAGAGTAAAATTATGTCAAAAATAATTAGGGACTAGAAGCGACTCTTGAAGATTCTGATAGGAACTGGGTGTTAAAATACCTGCTGGCGTCAGTACAGTAAGATTCATAGAAATCATACACACTGGCGTGACAGCTACCACGGTCATCAACGTTATAAATATACAGATTTAAATAAGTTTGACTTATTTGAAGCATTTGTCGCACATAGGTAGCAGTCATGTAAGCAGCATCTGACGTAAGGAACATGTTGGCAACATTGAGAATTGTACCAAACAGTCTTCGACATGTTACTAACAGGTTGTGCGGATAAGAAACCGCCATCTTCATTGCGGTTTATGGAAGTTCGTCACCAGTATTCTGATAACAGTGTAAGTCTTTTTGAATGACAATTTAAGTTTCCTGTAAAAGAAAACTATTGAGATGGCTATTTGTCTGTCCGTCCGCACTTTTTCTGTCCGCCCTCAGATCTTAAAAACTACTAAGGCTAGCGGGTTGCAAATCGGAATGTTGATCATCCACCCTCCAGTCATCAAACGTACCAAATTGCAGCCTTCTAGCCTCAATAGTTTTTATTTTATTTAAGGTTAAAGTTAGCCACGATCGTGCACCTGGAACCGCTGTAGGTGCCAACAACACAGGCCAGCGCCGGGGCGTGGCTGAAAGTTTCATGGGCCGCGGGTGAGAGTTTCATGGGCCGTGGCTGAGAGTTTCATACAGCATTATACGCTGTACAGATTGCGCCGAAGAAATTTCGACGCATTTTTTACCGGTTTGTTTATCGTGACTCACGATGCAGGTCTTTAGCTGGACCTCTTAAGGGGTAGTGCCGTCATTACACCTCACATGAAATCTCTTCTTTCTGTATTTCCCTTTACTTCCCATCACTTCTTCCTAATGAACGCCATAATATTTTTTGGAAGCTTGAATTTCAAGTCAGTGGCCCCTGCGGGCTCGTTCCTTATGATTAGGTTTCATCTTCTGAATAATAATAATAATAATGATAATAATAATAATAATGTAGGCAATGCTACACGGTGTTTGTATCGTTCCTTCGACCCCTAGGTCCATTCGCCCTTCCTTTCTTCAAGTTTGTTGTCCAACTTCTCTAACCATTGCATCTTAGTGCAACCTTCAGGTCCTTGTACCTCATCTCCTGCATTTTCTTGATCTCTTCATCTTGCTGTTCAACCGCTCAAACTCCCTCTTTTAACTGACTTCAGCCTTTAGTGGCCGGAAATGCCCCTGTGCTTGGCTTGACAGATGAAATTGCATAAAATCAAATCAAACCAACCTTGGTTGCTGAATGGATAGGTCACTGACAAATCAAAAGGGCGTGGGTTCGAATCCTGGACGCGGCAGATGCATTAATCATATGTAATTAATTTTGGGAGTAAGTTAATCCCAGGGCAAAGTAAATTCGGTATTAAGGTAACTTGCTTTCTTTGTAACCGTACCCTTAAGGAA
>JANJGK010000009.1:64201287-64221287 GCA_039081455.1 Macrobrachium rosenbergii
GATTCCAGGAATGTAATCACAAGTTTCCCGCAGGGTAGTACTCTTGGTCCTCTACTGTATATGTTATATACCTGTGAAATTATGTGATTTGGCCAAGAATATACACTCTCCACAACGTAATAATAGACATGCAGTTAATTATAAGTCTGTTCATTCTTTTTTTAGAAGTTTTGACCAGGTTAGGGAATTATCATCTTAGTCACGTAATTGAATCCTTGAGACTTTGTGAGTTCAAAGTTCAAACTTGAGTTTCGCTTCATAGCATTTAATTGTTTACTTTGCCATTTCTCTTATATGATTCTTCTTTACCATTCTGTTTCTTTTTCCTTGCTGGCCTGTGTTCTCAATTGGAGTCTTTTGGCTTGAAGTATTCTGTATACATGTGCGCATAGATTTAAATATATGTCTCAGACATATGCATGTCTATATACATATAGCAGTGTCCAGTAGCTGGGAATCTTGCAATGGCTGATACTCGGTGAACGGCTCAGTCCATAACTCATTCAAAAATAATTTCAAAAAGATGTATTGAGTGACAGTTCGCGGTAATAGTCACTCATCCCCCAGCTCCTCCAAATGTTATACTGTTATACTGTTTGAGGGTAGGACCTCTTGACATGAATTCATTATGGATACAAGGGCTGTCTAGAAGAGCTGCAAGTGCTGTCTAGATGGGCTGAAATCGTCGGAAAGGATGACAAATTTAGGGTAGGATAGAGATCAGTAATTGTCCTTATTCATTCTTTGCTAAGCAAATATCATCGATAAAGTTGGCACCATCCATTGGTGCCACCAGGGACAATTGTTTAGTATTCTGTGGAAAATGTCAGTGATCGTAATATTATTTCATGCTTTGTTATGCAGGCACCTCTGGTCAAGTTGGTACTATTGATTCATGCCTCAAGGTTACAAGACTTAAATTTCAGACAACCCTGAAGCGACGGTGGTCTGAAATAAACCGCGTTAACCTTTGTAACTGATTGGCCCATCTTGGACGAACTTTGCTGTGCATTAGTTCACGCCAAATTGGCAACACTGCCTCTTTTACCAGTGTAGCCAGAGGCTTGGATTGCAAATAGATATAAAGGTTATCTTCATTATTCTTGATTCGTGGTAACAAGAGAATCGTTTGCTGTTGGTAATGTCGCCAGTCGGTGAAAATCACAATTCCTGATTTTCCTTGGTGAAAGTACTAAGAACTGATCATTTAATACTATAAAATAGGTGAAAGTAGTAAGAAGTGATCATTTAATGGTATAAAATGCCTTCCTAACACTCACAGTCTTTAGCGAAGAAACTCGAATATTTTCGAAAGTAGTTCATTTTTATCAAGCATTAGGACAAAAAAAAAAAATACTTAAGAAAAGAAGATTTGCTTGATTAACTGACTGACGTGATGATATAAATTAAAGTAACAACACCTGTGGTCATTGCACCTGGAAATTCATCTGTTCAAGGAACTAATTCATGAGAAACCCCTTATACCAGTTTTCTCACATGACAACAAGCACTACAACTCCTCCACAAGGCAGCAGGATAACAAGTTGGACAGTGCCCGAGATTTATGACATGTTGCTGTTGCCACGATGCCCCGTAGTTATCTCCGGGGCAGGGCATATTTCAGGGACGGCGATAATGAGATAATGAGTGGAATAATGGAACCATTTTAAACCCTGTTGGAAGTCCTGCGCCTGCGGCGTTAATTGCCGCTTGAGGAGGAAAACAAATGGGGAATTAATGGTCCTTAAAAAAGTCATAATGATGTAATTAAGATTTTGGTGGAGTGATACGTAGTTGGAGGAGCAGGTTAAGTATGAAGCTATCTTCTGTGAAATTGAAGATAAAGGTAGGAGGTATTTTGTTGGCTATGTATCCATTCATGAGTAAAAATTGTTTTTTTTTCTCTTATTTATTTGATTAGGCTCCTCGCAAAATATACTCTTGATTGCCTCGCGTTTTCTTCCCTTATGTAAATAGTCCTAGTTATTATTATTATTATTATTATTATTATTATTATTATTATTATTATTATTAAAAATTAAAAAATCTCATAGTAGTATAAGTCTTGAAATTGAGAATCCATTATTATTATTATTATTATTATTATTATTATTATTATTATCATTATTATTATTATTATTATTATTATTATTATTATTATTATTATTATTATTAAAAATTAAAAAATCTCATAGTAGTATAAGTCTTGAAATTGAGAATCCATTATTATTATTATTATTATTATTATTATTATTATTATTATTATTATTATTATTATTATTAGTATTATTATTATATTATAATTTAAAAATAAAAAATCTCATAGTAGCATAAGTCTTGAAATTGAGAATCCATTATTATTATTATTATTATTATTATTATTATTATTATTATTATTATTATTAAAAAAATAAAAAATCTCATAGTAACATAAGTCTTAAAATTGAGAATCCTCTATTATTACTATTATTATTATTATTATTATTATTATTATTATTATTATTATTATTATTATTATTATTTTGAAAAATTAAAAAACCTCATAGTAGCATGTCTTGAAATTGAGAATCCATTATTATTATTATTATTATTATTATTATTGTTATTATTATTATTGCATGTGTCAACATTCATAGAAAGTAACCCACCAAAAAGTTCATCACGAACAATCTTCCACAAAAGTGAATGCCCACGTATGTATTCCTTCATCGACCCCTTAGGGGTATAATAGTGCCGTCAGTGAACCCCACGTGGTGCACTGTAGGCATTACTAAAGATTGTTAGCAGCGTCTGTTCCCACTTTTTAGCCTTTTATTTTACCTTCGTTCCCACTTCCTTTCCTCCATCTTGCCGTGCAAAAGAAAATGCCCCAAATCTTCATAAATCATCGTAATCCTTTTACATGACTATTCATCAAGATGACAAATGCCCAGATGAATAAATGAGAGTAATTGGAAATTAACTGTATGCTCATCATGATGATTCTCAGGCCTCACTGTGGGACATTACCCCTTTTTCGTGACAAGAGCGATTGGGCAACTTTCACTTACAGTTACCGGACTGCTGACAGAACGACTTTCATTTATTCATCCACAAGAGGCTGAATGCAGAAATAAGTCAATTAATATTAAGTGAGAACACTGATGGCCTCGTTGGAAAAGCGAATGGCCGCATTAATGATTCAGGCTTTGTAATAGCCAGGCTGGAAGGCTGTGCAGGATTTATGATACAAAATAGGCTTTGCATCAGTTATTTTGGATCGTTTAGAATCCAGTAACAATGCAAAACCTCTTTTAACCCCAGCCACACCTCATTCCGGTGGAGAAGAGAGTCGAACTTTATTTTTGTTGGCGTGGGGTTAATTATTATTATTGTTCAGGAGATGAACCGTGTTCGTATGGAGCAAGCCCACCAAAGGGGCCCTTGACTTATTTTAAGTTTCCAAAGAATATGGTGTTTGAGTTTCCAAAGAATATGGTGTTCTTTAAAAGAATCAGCCGTAGGAAATACAGAAAGAAGGGATCAGTTATTAGGAAAAAGTTGGATTAACAAATTAATGAATAAAAAGATAAAAATTTTAATAAATTAGTATAAGTACAAGGAGAATTGTTTTTGAATTTTTGAGTCTCTGATTGCACAACACCCTCAGGGAGACGGTTCCACAGCCAACGGTGTGAGGAATAAAAGATCTCTGGAACTGAGAATTTCGACAGTGAGGTATATTTACTGCATGTTGGTGCTGCTGTTGAGTGATTCTGGTAGATCTGGGCAGGAAGAGAGGATCAGGGGTCAATTGTGATACGTTCCAAAATGGAATCGTTAGTGGAAAATTTAAAGCGCATCTTACAAGTCGGGTGCGAGCGGTATCGGTTATTATTATTATTATTATTATTATTATTATTATTATTATTATTATTATTATTATTATTATTGTTATTATTATTATTATTATTATTATTATTATTATTATTATTATTATTCTTATTATTATTATTATTATTATTATTATTATTATTATTATTATTATTATTATTATTATTATTCTGAAGATGAAACCTATTCATACGGAACGAGCCCACCAAAGGGACCATTGACTTGAAATTCAAGCTTCCAAAGAATATTAAGGTGTTCATTAGGAAGAAGAAAGAGGAGATAAAGGGAAATACAGAAAGAAGAGATCCCACTCACTTATTAAAAAAGAAAAAAATGAATAAATTAACAAACAGATAAAAATGTATTGAAATGCGAGGAGAATAGTACAAAGGGGCCTGGGTGGCTGAGTGTGTGAGTGAGTAGCCTATTTAACTTCTTTTAAAAAGCAAATTCATAAATGTGAGTTGTAGTATGAGATTAATTATGTGTTTTTTCCAGGTAAGAGAAGTGAAATTTTATAGTTATTAAAAGATTTTAAAGTCATGAGACCAGTTATTTTAGAGTGCCGAAATCTTTCGTTTTAAGCCCTTCATAAAGTATATAACAATATAACTATCAAAATAATGCCCCGTAAGTGGGTAGTGCCGTCAGTGCACCTCATGCGGTGCACTGTAGGCATTACTTGAGGTTCTTTGCAGGGTTCCTTCGGCCCCTTTCGTTCCTTCTACTGTACCTCTGTTCATATTCTTTTTATTCCATCTGACTTTCCACCCTCTCCAGACAATTGTTTCAACATTATTTTCAGCGCTGAATGACCTCATAGGTCCCAGTGCTTGGCCTGTGGCCTAAATTTTATATTCAATTCAGTTCAGTCAAAATAATGAATGTGTATATATACATATATGTATATATTTTTGTATCCGCAAATAAACAGGGACAGATCAGATTCAGTAACATGAAATTAGTTATAGTATGAAATGCATTTTGTATTATTACTATTATTTTGTATAATTATTACAGTTATTTGCATTATTTTTCCTATTACTACCATTATTTATAAACATTCATATAGGACAATATATAAAACCCATTACCTTGCAAAACAAATTCAGTAGAATAGAAGGAACACAAAAACAATTATGGCCGCGTGATTATGAAGTGGTAAAAAAAAAAAATCGTATACCGCTCCATAAATAAAGCCTTTTATTAACCCCCCCCTCTCTCTCTCTAAGGAGACGAGGCTTGGAATCCTAGTTAATAAGTGAGAAAAGAAAAAAATAACCAAAAGAGAAAGGCAAGGTGTGGCCATCCGATAATTGAAACCGGTTTTTCTAAGATAAGATGGAAAAAGGATCAGATCCGTATCACATGGGTCAGCTATCTGTATAAGGTGAACTCATTAAGAAAGAGAGAGAGAGAAAAAAAATGTTATAATTCAACGTCGAAGATAATTAAAAATATATCAGGTATAGATAGACCTTTTATAATGTTTTGTTAAACAGCTTAAGTGGCGTTGTTTTTGCTTATGTTTTTATTTGTTTATTTTTTTATTGGTCGTTTTTTTTTTCGTGGTCAGATGCCATGTAGGTAAGTCATTTGTATGGAGTTTTAGACGTTATATGGAAAACTGCGGTTTTCCATACTATGCTGTACTCACTCGTGTGTATAGCATGTACGTACGTATGTATGTATGTGTATGTATGTATGCATTATGTAATGTAGATATGTATACATACATACATATGTATATATACGTGTTAATGTATGCATATGTGTGTGTGTATGCGCGTGTGCATCTGCTGATGTATTAGGGTTAGGTCTTCCATCCACCCAGTTATAGATGGTTATCAACTGCGGAAATCAAGATGAAAAGGCGTGGGGCTTGCAACCTCACCCCCCGAAGACTTGCCGAGAAAACGCTAACTCCTCCAAAGCTGGAAAAGGATGCGTGGTAATATATACATTATATATATATATATATATATATATATATATATACACATATATTTATATATATATATATATATATATATATATATATATATATATATATATATATTTATTTATATTTTTATAAACAATTTTCCAATTCTTGTTCTTTTGTCATTGATTTCAGGCCATTGATCCCTTCTGCCCTCAGGAAATTAATTACAATCATGTTAATAGAATTGGGTTGGGAACCAGATTTCTCTCTCTCTCTCTCTCTCTCTCTCTCTCTCTCTCTCTCTCTCTCTCTCTCTCTCTCTCTCTCTCTCTCTCTCGTTTAGGCATAAATAAAAAAAAGGAAGTAAATGGAGGCTGTGTCCCATATGGTATTCGCAAGCCTGCTTCTTTTTTGTAATTAATCCATTTATCAAGTCACCTTGATTGTTCCAGTTTTATTTTTAGAGAGAGAGAGAGAGAGAGCGATGGTTCGGGGAGAGAGAGAGAGAGAGAGAGAGAGAGAGAGAGAGAGAGAGAGAGAGAGAGAGAGAGAATTCCGAACAAGCTCACACTTGCAATGCTAGAATCTCTCTCTCTCTCTCTCTCTCTCTCTCTCTCTCTCTCTCTCTCTCTCTCTCTCTCTCTCTCTCTCTCTCTCTCTCTCTCGATGGATCATGAATATTTCGGAGGTCATCATGACCCCATTATGGATTTCCATTTGACCTAATGGATCCATCAAATTTTTTTTTTATTTTGTTGTTGATGTTATTTATTTTAGTTGCTGATATTGTAATATAATTCTCTTTTTCTTCTTAAAATTGCGGTGATATTACAACTACTAATAAAATTGTTGTTATTATTATTATTATTATTATTATTATTATTATTATTATTATTATTATTATTATTATTATTATTAAACACTTTAGCATTATTACATTAGAGTACACATTCACATCTACTAACATTATTATTTCTTCTTCTTCTTCTTCTTCTTCTTCTTCTTATTATTATTATTATTATTATTATTATTATTATTATTATTATTATTATTAACGAATAAAATCTCCAACTGTTTGGTTTTTCAGGGATATTAAATTCTCTACAGATACTGAAATTAACGTGGATTCTATTATTATTATTATTATTATTATTATTATTATTATTATTATTATTATTATTATTATTATTATTAACGAATGAAGTCTCCTGTGACTTTGCTTTCAGGAAAAATTAAATCCTGAACAGGAAAGCAAATTAATATTGATTTTAATTCTATTTTCAGGTAAGAGAGTTTCGCACGTCAAAGGGCGTCACTTTCTTTGCAGAATTTGTGGTAAGTGCTTTTAAAGAAAACTGGCATTTAACAATTGCATTATTAAAGTTACTTACATTAATAATGATAATAATGATGTAAATCGTCATGGTGATTATGACGATAATAATGACTTTTTTCTGTTTTTGTTATTCTTTCTTATTACAATTGTTATTTTCATTATTATAATTCTTATTCATTTTTGTAATTTGAATCTTATTGTCATACTTATTTTACTCGCCCAGAATATGGAGTAAATGCAATGAACGCTTATGTTAATCTGTATTTAACCTACAAACTAAAATAGAGATGGCATCGTCAAATTTGGTTGTTTATCTCCCATTGTGGGCATTTACTCTGTTTATATATAATACCACATTTTAATTTTCATGTGTATATATATATATATATATATATATATATATATATATATATATATATATATATATATGCTTATATATACGTGTATATATATATTAATTTGTTTATACATGTAAATATATATGTATATATGTTTATATTTATATATATTTGTTTATTTATATATACGTATATATATACGGTATATATATACATATATATGTACTGTGTATATATATATATATATATATATATATATATATATATATATATATATATATATATATGCGTACGCATACACGTTGTCCATTAAATATAAAGGGAAAAAAATCTTCAGTTAAACAGCAAATAAATCCGTAAAGATCTGCACACCATACATGTCTAAGAAGATAAAAAAAAAAAAAAAGCGAAATAGGTAAAAGGAGCAAGAATGCAAAGACCAAAACTGCACAGCCGCCTGGGCCTGGGATCGGGCAGGAATTGGGCGGGGGGGAGGGGGCGAGGGGAGAGAGGAAGATGGTTTAAAGGGCATTTTGGTGACGATGGTCCCCTTTTTTCCAAAGCGTTGAAAGCGAAAAAATACAGAGACATGCTGTTGCTTAGTATTTTACAAAATACAGAAGAAAAGCCCGTAGGCATGCACATTTTTCGCTTTATGAAAGGTGAAAAATATTATAAAATGTGGAAAAAATGTAGAAGATAAAAATGATTCGGATTTAAAGTCATGTAGGTATGACAATAACAAGTGTGTGTGTGTGTATATATGTATATATATATATATATATATATATATATATATATATATATATATATATATATATATATATATATTGTATACAGAAGATAATTATTACATTTAGTGACCCTTTATATTATTTACTAAAATTTTATTATTATTATTATTTTTATTATTATTATTATTATTATTATTATTATTATTATTATTATTATTATTATTATTAACAAAATCAAAGAATGAATGAGCTAAAGCAACTCGCTGTTTTTTTTTTCGTGTCTTCGTTACAATTTTTGCAGAATTATATAAATATTAAACAGTTACTTATATTTAACTTTTATACGTCCACGAAAGGTATATTATTATTATTATTATTATTATTATTATTATTATTATTATTATTATTATCATTATTATTATTATTATTATTACCACTAAGCACACGATCTTTTACGATAAGAGCAAAGGCGTTCCACGGAAATGATTTAGATTTAAACCAAGCATTCATTTTATTTCCAGGAGTTTCGTACCGTCGCGCTTGGGGTGCAGTTGGTCAACTCGTCCACCGGTCCTTTAAATTCGGGCACGCTTTAGTTTCATGGCTGCCCGGCAGGTGCAAACGACGCCCAAGCCATTTAAGAATCCTTCGGAAACGTGCGGCTTAAATCTAGTTTGTAGGAATTTAGGCGCTGTCGAATTATTTTAGGGGAACGGGGTAAGAGAGATAGAGAGAGAGAGAGAGAGAGAGCGTTCTCTGCCTCTCGTATATTAAGACCTACTAAAATTTACCACTGAATTCAAAATTACAGGAATTACTGTAATTGCTCCAACAGAAGCGTGGAACTTTTGATAGTACAGAAGAACTGGGGAAGTGAGAGAGAGAGAGAGAGAGAGAGAGAGACCATACTGAAAATTATGATAAATCTACGGGCATTAATGGAAATACTTTCACAGAAAGATGAAACATCTGAAGTACGAAAGATGAAAGAGAGAGAGAGAGAGAGAGAGAGAGAGAGAGAGAGAGAGAGAGAGAGAGAGAGAGAGAGAGAGAGAGAGCGAGCGCCACTATACTCAAAATTATGATAAAAATCTACGGCCATTAATGGAAATACTTTCACAGAAAGATGAAACATCTGAAGTACGAAAGATGAAAGAGAGAGAGAGAGAAAGAGAGCGAGAGAGAGAGAGAGAGAGAGAGAGAGAGAGTTCTTGGCAGTTCTAACTGCCGCTTGTAGAATGAAACCCGCAACGTCATTTTGGCGGTATACTTTTAAAAGGGATAAATTCATCAACTTTCAGGAAATTCGAGAATAATGCCTTCCTCGGTCATTATGATAATGCCTCATAATTATTTATGTTGTTTTGTTCGTTTTGATGTGGGGAATTAAATTATAAATTTTGCCCTGCATGAGATGAGGGAAGTCCGATGTAAGCCTCTTAAATTTTCATGTCGCCCGCGCGCGCGCGCGAACGCGTGTCATTGTCTCGCGCTCTAATGTGTTGTGTAGGTGAACAAATTTTGACTATGATGTTTTTTTGTGCTTTTTTGTTTTCTGTAAAAGAAAACTATTGGGCGGGTTTTGTCTGTCCGTCCGCACTTTTTTCTGTCCGTACTTTTTCTGTCCACCCTCAGATCCTAAATACTACTGAGGCTAGAGGGCTGCAAATTGGTATGTTGATCATCCACCCTCCAGTCATCAAACATACCAAATTGCAGCCCTCTAGCCTCAATAGTTTTTATTTTATTTAAGGTTACAGTTAGCCATAACGGTGCGTCTGGCGACGATATAGGCCAAGCCACCACCAGGCCGTGGTTAAAGTTTCATGGGCCGCGGCTCATACAGCATTATACCGAGACCACCGAAAGATAGATCTATTTTCGGTGGCCCTGATTAGGCGCTGTACAGAAAACTCGATTGCGCCGTAGAAATTTTGGCGCATTTTTTACTTGTTTTTATTTCAGTAGTTTTTATTTCAGCATAAACTTAAACAACAAGATAGGATATTTCTGCGCTCGGCTGTTGACCTTTCATTTAAATTCTCTCTCTCTCTCTCTCTCTCTCTCTCTCTCTCTCTCTCTCTCTCTCTCTCTCTCTCTCTCTCTCTCTCTCTCTCTCTCTCAACGATATTAGTTTCAGCGACCATACTGAAATATGCATGACTTCATTCCATACGTACTTTCTGCTTAATAATTGACCACCTGAAATCAGTATATGCTTACAATGGCAAGATACAGTGCAGTACAGATACCGTAATATGTTCTGCGTCTTTATTTCAGATTTTGAAATATCGAACGAACATAGAATTCATAATGGAATTTTCAGCTGACTAACATGGTGTTAATTCCAGGAAGAAATTACAAATCAGTAGCATTTTTTCCACTGATCGGACAAAATTTGAGTTTTAGAAGCAGTGAACATGTTTTACACTCAAGTATATTGAGTAAATGTACACTGTTTTTCCTCTATATTGAAGAACAAACGGTGAATCAGTGACATTGTTTTGAGCGCAGTCAGTTTTTTAAGCAATAGAGGTTTCTTAATCCTTAGATATGATCTGAGATGCTCGAGTTTGGCTGAGTCAGTGATATGGATTTGAGCTGAAGGATACTGTGAATTTGTGGATGCCAAGATATATATATATATATATATATATATATATATATATATATATATATATATATATATATATATATATATATATATATACACATACACATACACATACATACACACGCGCACGCACACACACACACATATATATATATATATAATGTCTGTGTTTCTTTGAAATTTTAGTATCAATATTTATAATAATAATGGTAAGACCCTTTTCACAGTTGTTAAATCTTGGCGCACCATTAAAAATACAATAAGAAATTTATCTTTACCTTTAATGAATGCAGTTGTTCTTCATAGTCTTCATTTACATTCACGTTGCATCAAAGTTTTTTTTTTTTTCTTTTTTTTAGTGACCTAGATTAGTTTAAACCTCGTGACCTATTACCATCTGTTGAACTTTATCGTTGTCTCGGCATAAATACAGCATACTGTCCGTGCATCAACGATAGATGCATAAGTTTTTAACATAAATATGATTAGAAATTTTATTCACATTTGTCTGTTTTATTTTTTTTTTTTTTTAGATACAGTAGTTTCTATATTTATTTATAACCGTATACATTATATCAGACCCAAGAACCAACTCCATTATTTACCTCCCTACAGTATCCCACTAGTTCCTGGTTGGACGGGTCGGTATCGTTCTCAGCTAGCACCCTGCTGGCCCGCGTTCGAGTCTCTGGCCGGCCAATGAAGAATTAGAGAAATTTATTTCTGGTGATAGAAATTCATTTCTCGTCGTAATGTGGTTCGGATTCCACAATAAGCTGTAGTTCCCATTGCTAGGTAACCAGTTAGTTCTCAGCCACGTAAAATAAATCTAATCCTTCGGGCCAGCCCTAGGAGAGCTGTTAATCAGCTCAGTGGTCTGTTTAAACTAAGGTATACTTATTTTTTTTTTTTTTTTTTTTTTAGTATCCCACTAACGGAAAATTCTTATGAAAATTATGTTTTGTCCTGTGGTAATTATTTTTAATGCAATAATATAAAATAATTGCGACGCTTAGGTATGCATACCGAGCCTTACGTAACACAGTGATTATCTTATTATTTCGTTTTGTATATGTCTCACACTTTATCATCTTTTTTGGGTGATTACCCCAATATTTTGGCCGTTACTCGAACCGAAGACTGCCGCGAGGAAATGGTGGTATTTTGGAAAATCCCAGAATTCGAAATGATGTTGCGGAATGTAAGGTTTTCGAATGATTGCATCATGATTGAAGTGGGTCGTCAATATCACTGAGGTCATGCGTGCTAATGCGTAGGTGCCCATTGGCTGGCATTTTATTTTTTTATTTTCTTCTTGCAGGGTATGACTCTACCGAGAGTGTTGCATCATTCTCTTCTTCATTATGCATTTTGCACGAGTACTGAGCATTTTATAAATTGCTTATATTAATTTTAATACTGTTCTCGACATTGCTGTCCACAAGGCTCTTATATGAAAACTTCATGAATTAGATACTGAAGACTGTGTAATTTATTTTCTATAGTAGCTTTTTTTTATCACTTAGCATGTTTAGATAATTTGTCATAATTATTGTTATTATATTGATTACCTGATACTGTAAGATGGTCCCAAAAAAGTGGGTCTTTTATGCGAGTGCAACTTGTCAATTTTGCCGCATTTTGCTGCAATTGAAAACAGAATTAATTTTCTGTAACCATTGTTGGAAAATCGTTATCTCTTAAAATGGTACTCTCCTTTTTACCAGTTATTGGACATACTCCACAAGCTCTGCTTGATAAGAACACGAGTACAACATTATAGACAGTTGCATTAATAATAACTAGAGAGGATGTCAGTGATTTCATACCTTTGAGCGACTGCAGTATGGTCACAAATGTTTCTTCTTATTATTAGATGCAGTGGTGACATTTACGATTGTTATAATGACAATGCGAAATTGTATGAAACACGTATTTGCTTGAACCTCCGTTTCTCCGCGTTTAAGCAAAAAATATCGAATATAAATAGTTGGATTCTAAATATAATTTTATAGACCTTGGATAATTGTCGATGAAGGTTTAGTGTAGGTTCTATAGGAACAAGTAAAAAATGCGCCGAAGTTTCTTCGGCGCAATCGAGTTTTCTGTACAGCCGCTACAGCGTATAATTAAGGCCACCGAAAATAGATCTATCTTTCGGCGGTCTCGGTATAATGCTGTATGATCCGCGGCCCATGGAACTTTAACCACGGCCCAGTGTTGGACTATCCTATATCGTTGCCAGAAGCACGATTATGGTTAACTTTAACTTTAAATAAAATAAAAACCACAGAGGCTAGAGGGGTGCAATTTGGTATGTTTGATGATTGGAGTGTGGATGATCAACATACCAATTTGCAGCCCTCCAGACACAGTAGTTTTAAATATCTAAGGGCGTACAGACAGACAAAACCGGGACAATAGTTTTATTTTATAGAAAACTAAAAACCGCACCAAAAGATCGGGGCGGGGGGCTTAATTTTTTCAACATTTTTTTTAGAAATCCGTTCAGTTTACAGACTGACAGGCAGACAGCACCAAAAATATAACCTCCTAGTTGGAGGTAATAACAATTATAATAATTTTTTTGTAACACTGTTTCGCACTCCTAACATCTGCGTCAGACACTGAAAAAAAAAAAATGGGTTTTCAGAAAATTAATCACATTTGTCACTTTCCTATTTATCCTCAGTTTTTTTTTTTTTTTTTATAAGAAATTTGCTGTATTTTCGATTTATTTCACACAAAGTGTTCGACTTCCAGGATATTCAGACCCTTTCTTTCTAATATTTGTACCTTTCGATGCGGGTCCAGCACGTTTTTGGCGTTGCTTTTCGGATTGTCATCAACTTGCGTCTTACAGCCTCATTGTGTCCCATTGCCACCCATACCAGACAAGTGTATCAGTCACAATACAAGCTTTGACTTGGGGATGTCACCTAACTATACGTCTTTATTTAAATATACCAAAATCTTTCTCTACACCCAAAAATTATTATTCTGCTATTCCTTGCGTAATTTCATTTTAGTTCCCGTCATCTGACAAGGATCCCCCTCCCCCCACCCCCTTTACACACTGAAAATCGACTAGGGGTGAGAAGTGGGAAAGGGGGCGGGGGGAGGGGTGGGAGTAGAAAGAATAAAAAGCAAGAGATCGGAGAAGAACTTCGGCCCACTGACCCATGAAATTAATAATCAATGAGTAATTTAATCTCGTTCGTTCGTGTTCCCGCCACCCCACCCCCCCGTTTTCCTCTTTCCTTAACTTCTCCTTCGGCCCCTCCCCTCACCCCCTCCTCCCTCCTGACCTTCTCATTTTTCCCCTCGTCCTTTCGTAGGTCTGGTTATTTTTCCCCTCAGATTGGATGAGATTCGATAATTATGGGCGAAAGGGAAATAATCAAAACTCCAGAAGTGATAACAAGGTCTTTTGATTTTTATTCTCTCTTTTTTTTCCAATATGTCCCTTTTATGAGTTTTTCTAAGGATAAATGTGGAGGAGGAGGGGGGGGGGGAGGAGGAGGAGGAGGATGAGAGATTGAGACACACTAACAACTCCCGTCTTCGTTCGGAATTCTTTCCTTTTTTCCATTTTTTTTCCTTAAGGGTTAGGCAATTTTTTTTCCTTCTTATGCCAAACTTCTATAATTGGTCATTACAAAAACAAGTTTTCCTATTAAATTCCAAGTGAAGTGTCTCGAAAAGTGCCGGTGTCATTTCTGACTAATAATCCGAGATGATGGAGGCTGCTGGTGGCGCTTGGTGCTTGGCGCTGGTGCTGGGGCGACCCATTCCTGAAGGATCTCTGAAGGATCCCCATTACGACTCTGAGTCGCAAAGTTTGGGATTCCAGCCGCGACTGACGACGTCCTTTTTTTTTTTTTTTTTTTTTTTTTTTTCAGCGTAGGATATCCTTCTTTTTTCAAGATTCAGAATGTGGGGAGAGGGAGAAGAAAGGAAGAGAAACGTAAGAGAAGGAGAGGACGAGGAGGAGAGGGGGAAGAGAAATCATGGAGGAAAGGGAGAACAGGGGGAAAGGTTGGGAAAGAGGAGGGGTAGTATTATAGAGGGTGAATGGTAGACCGAAGATTGGAGGTAAGGAAGACGAAGGAAAGGATGGGGGTGCGGGGTATAAGAAGGAAAATAGGAGGGGAGAAGAGAGGAAAGGCAGGAGAAGGATAGGGGTAAATATATTTCCCTACCAGACCCCTAAACAAACTTAACTCTTTCTCAGATTGATGGCCCTCTCACACCTTTTGGACTGGGCCCCCTTTGTCTTTCTCCGATGGCTTGACCCTTTGTCTCCTGTACTGACCTATTTTTTGGGCTGTCCACCTTATCCCTTATCCTTCCTGTTTAATGAATTCCCAGCCCCCTTCCCCTTCGACGGTTGAACCCCTCCTCCTTACCCATTAACCCACATCTAAGTCCTCATACCCAGAGGACCATTTCGATAAGTTTGTTTTAATCCTTTGGAATATTTTGTAACCCTTCCTTGATGAGTCTGTGTCAGCGAGAAGACTTCGGGATGATTATGAATAATTCATTAGGAGATTAGCTGAATATGTCCCTCAGATGTTACGCGACGAAAGGTATTTTGTCGTTCGAATCTGAAGCGACCAAAAGTTAATCGATATACGAACTGGATAGAGGTTGAATAAGTGAACAATTGTTGTTTTGGAAATCAGTCGACGGTGAATGAAAATGACGCAGTATTTTTTAGTTATCTTTCGTTGGGTGTCATTCGAACCGATCGAGGTGATTTCAGGTCGCTCAGTCCACTGGTTTACAGGCCTCGTAGTGACCCATTACCGCTTTCACCAGACTCATGTCGTGTTTCAGATTTTACTCTGATCGTGAGAGCTACTTGGCCAATAGAGATGATCATTCCTGTTGGTCACCTGTCCAACCAGTTACCAGCAGTTCTTCGCAAATAAGTGGAAATTTAGTTTAAGAGCATGAAAACTGATGCATTGCCGTTAATGTAATAAAATTTTTACTCATTCATTTTTTCATGTGATGGAAGGAGTGCATGAACTGGAAAAGTGTTGCGTTTCATCTCATGGAAAAAGTGCAAGAACTGGAAAAGTGTTGTCTTAAAATGATACCACATGTGCATTAGCATTTGACCAGTGTCTTCCGGTTCTCAGAGTCCAATGGGATGAGTCTGCTGGACCCAGGACCTTTTCTCGATTCCCAGCTATCGTTAAGCACCCATTCAAAGCTGGGGGTCAATTGGCGGTGGTGTGCCTGGAGCAAACCACGAACCTTAAGAATGTGAGCTTATGGTGCCCTTTCCCCTAGTAGGGGTTGGTTTCAAAGGGGTCTTAAGTGTCCTTGTTCTCAGCTTTTGAATTTTTTACTCGAAGGGGTGGTTGACGCCAAGAGGTCTTAGTCCTTAGGTTTTTCAGAATATTAATTTTGATATGAGGTTTCTAGCCCCTTGCCCAGACCCTGTGGTGCTCATGGGGCTTATGTCACAGCGGCGTCTGGTTTTGCCATGGGGGTCACCTATTTCAACATCTGATAAGACCCAACGTAGCTTCTTTGATCGAAAGACCAGTGTTTGTATCTTTGATGTAACAGTTTGTCTTGTTTTGTTCCAGAGTTCCTGTGCGACTATGTGTTTTAATTTAATTCTCTCTCTCTCTCTCTCTCTCTCTCTCTCTCTCTCTCTCTCTCTCTCTCTCTCTCTCTCAGAATCGAAGTGATCAATACCTATCAGTTTTTATGCTATGTCTATGTTCGTCCTCCTGACGAGCAGCGGATCTCGGAGAGAGAAATTCATCAAGCTTTTAAACCCCCATTTTATTATAGCCCGTCAGCTCTTAACATTCTGTTCCCTTTTTTTTATTTATTTATTCATTTATTTGATTGTTTTTGTTGTGGGAGTTAATCTCTTGACAAAATGCATTGGATCGACCGAGCGATGAATGCTTTTGTTTATTTTTCGTTTTTATTTTGTTTCTGACACGTCTGTATAGAGAGGACTTCGTTTCCAGTTGCAAATGCGATGATTGTGTTAAGCCGCCCGTGTGATGTCTCTCTGTTTGACAGTGGCATTAGAAATATAGATAAATGTCATTAGTAGCTTGACGTAGGTGCCCGGAGAGAGAGAGAGAGAGAGAGAGAGAGAGAGAGAGAGAGAGAGAGAGAGAGAGAGAGAGAGAGAGCTAGTCCTAATAATATTACGAAGAGGTGATATGATTGATAGTATCGAAGTATATTCAACAGTGGTGTCCTCGAGAGAGAGAGAGAGAGAATTAGGCATAATAGCATTACGAACAGGTGATACATCTCAGATATATCCAGTAGTGGTATTCTCGGTCTCTCGATTACCTTGCTGACTTTTTGAGGACTTTCTGTCACCTGTACCAGTCCGCTAAGGTTTGCTGCACGTGTCTGTAATGCCTGGTTACTTGACCAGACTAGTTAAAGCATACCCTAACTTAATGGTTTTCAGTGCTTGGGACCGTCTTGAGTGCGTGGGTTTTGCTTTAACACGCAACCTTATGTTGATGTGGACCAAGTCGTCGGCGACGTCCGGGAATTGGCACTTCTGTCCAGTGTGAGAAAGTCTGAGAAGGTGTGAGTTCACCTCAGGCGGCAGGCCAGGGCTTCAGTCATCTGGCGGGCAGAGCGAGAGATCACTGCTTGGCGAACAGACTAAGTGTGAGAAGGCTGAGTACCCCACTTGCGACACAGTTTCGGGCGTCGTGCAGACAGCGAGTTTGCCGTGATAGCGAGTAGATTTGTAACTGAACTGATTTTGGCGGCTACCTTCGCCTTATAGGGGATTCGGTGGTTGCTGGGGGCGTCGCCCCCAGGCTAGAGACTCGGCCTGTCAGAATAGGGAAAAGGGAGCGCCAGTAAATGAAAAAAGAAGATGGAGGTTTAACATTAGGTTTGGGGCTTAGCCAGAAGGAAACAGGGATCTTTTCCAGGTGTTTTCCCTGGCGACTCATTAAGTCCAAACCCTTGGGAGGGGGCAGCCAAGCACTCCCTGTTTATACCAGCTCACTCCATATGCTGTGGGTCTCCCTATCCCACTACTCAAATGGTAAATTTTCTGAATTATTAAGAACTAAGAGATACAGCGGCGTAAATTCGTAAAGAATATATATATATATATATATATATATATATATATATATATATATATATATATATATATATATATATATATATATATATATAATAAGACTAAGAGTGATCAAAGAAGATCTGTTAATGAAAAGGTTGCGGAAACTGAAAAATTAATAAGTAAAAATGATGGTCAGAGTCAAAGGATACCATATAAAGCAATTTGAGAGCTGAATGGCAGTGCTGGTAAATAGATGGAAAGAGTGCTTTAAAACTTCATAATAGACCAGTCCACCCGGAAGAAGATATACCGCCTGCTCAGGAAGATTTAAGTATTGATGAAGTTAAGATCAGGCTAGAAGAAGTAGTTAAGGTAATAAAACTGTTAAAGAATTTTAAGGCACCTGAGAGGATGGCTTATCCCTGGAAATGTTTATAGTGGAGGAAAAAAAAAAGTTAAGTATGTCTTAGTTTAACCAGACCACTGAGCTGATTAACAGCTCTCCTAGTGCTGGCCCGAAGGATTAGACTTATTTTACGTGGCTAAGAACCAGTTGGTTACCTAGCAACGGGACCTACATCTTATTGTGGAATCCGAACCACATTATACTGAGAAATGAATTTCTATCACCAGAAATAAATTCCTCTAATTCTTCATTAGCCGGCCGGAGACTCGAACTCTGGCCTAGCGAGTGCTGGGCGACATCTCTACTGACTCGCCCAACGAGGAACCTTAAAGTGGAGGAGGATAGATTAGTATTTGTCTTGAAGATACTATTCAATGAGATATGGGTGACAGGGATAATACCATCAGGTTGGAAGAATGGTGGGTTCATTAGAGTTCCAAAAAAAAAAAGGTCTGAATAGGTGTGGTAACTGTAGAGGAATCACTTTGTCACCTGTAGCCTTGAAAATTTTTAGGTAGAGTATTGTTGAATGGGTTGGAGCCAGTTGTTGATGGTACTCTAAGGGATGAACAGGCCGGTTTTAGAAAGGGGCAGGGTTGCAGTGATCACGTGTTCATAGTTAGGCATTTAATGCAGCAAGCTAATGAAATGAAAACTCCATTAAGTCTTTGTTTTGTTGATTTTGAAAAGGCTTTTGATAGTATTTCGAGACAGACTATGAGAAAAATCATGTGGCGTTATGGAATACTGGAAAAGTTTGTGGGGGTTATTATGAACATGTATGTGGGTATATCTTGTAAGGTGACGGTTCATGGGTGTTTGAGTGATCAATTTGAAGTTAAGTCTGGCGTGATACAGGGTGGCATTCTGTTTCCTCTGTTGTTTGTATTGGTCGTAGATTACGTTATGAGAAGAGCCAAAAGATAAACGGATGCAGGTATACTCTCGGGAAAAACTGGGAAACTTCTTGACTTAGAATCTGCTGATGATATAGTTTTGGTCTGCGAGGGACAAGAAAAGATGCAGAGTGTGTTGGATTGTCTAGTGAGCGAAGTTCGAAAGGTTTGTTTGGTTATTAATAGTGGAAAAACCGAAATCATCAATATGAATATTGAAAATGCACAGGATTGTCTAATTGAAGGCATGGTTGTAAGGCAAGTGGATAAGTTGAAATATTTAGGTACTTATTCAGATAAGGGTGGTTCTCTGAGAACAGAATTTATGGAAAGATTAAAAAAAGTCTCATCAGGCCATGGGAATGCTTAAAAATAATTGGAATGATAGCCACTTTTCTGTGCATACAGAAACCAAAATTTATAAGGTAATGGTAAGGAGTATTTTGATTTAGGGGCATGGGTCACGGTACAGTACAGTGACTTCGGATAATAAATTCTCAGCATTTGAAAATAAGGCGCTCAGAAGAATATTAGGGATTAATTGGAGGGATAGGATATTAAATAACAAAATTAGAAAAGTAACGGGGGTGCAGCCGGTCGATGAGTATGTTAGGTTCTCACGCTGGAAGTGGCTAGGCCATGTGTATAGAAGACAGGGAATAGTACGAGAGATACACCGGGGTGGGTTGCCCTTGGTAGAAGAGGTAGAATTAGGCCAAAAGAGACGTGGTTGAGGGCAATTAGGTAGGAGGCAGGAGATGAGTGTTGGGGAGATCTTGAGGAGTTATCCCAGGA
>JANJGK010000009.1:64229919-64257116 GCA_039081455.1 Macrobrachium rosenbergii
AAAACTTACTGATTGTAATCAGCCATCCACCATCTTTTAGTACCAGTGACTCTTCTCTTCACTATCATGAGTTTAAGTAAGTTCGTCATAAGTTTAAGTTGTTTATTAACATATACTGACGAGGACACAATAAACACACACACACATAACCACAAAACTATATAAACGTTCATATTTCACCAATAAAGAGATTCACGCACACACAAACAAAACTACATACTCATATTTCACCAATAAAGACATTCACACACACACACACATACACACACAAAACTACACACTCATATTTCGCCAATAAAGACATTCACACACACACACACACAAAACTACATACTCATATTTCACCAATAAAGACATTCACACGCACGCAAACAAAACTACATACTTATATTTCACCAATGAAGACATTCACACACACACACACACACACACAAAACTACATACTCAAATTGCACCAATAAAGACATTCACACACACACAAAAACTACATACTCATATTCCACCAATACAGACATTCACATACATACATGCACACACACACACAAACGAATCTATATACTCATCTTTCACCAACAAAGACATTTACCCTGACACGGGATGGCTCCGAAGAGAAATAAGACAACAGTCACTGCCCTGTTCACACTTTCAATGCTAAACCGAGGACTAATCTTACCTCATGATTGATTTACGGTTACTAAAACTGGCGTCACAAAATCTTACTTCAGGTAAGTTGGCATTCTGAGGAAGAGGGCGAAACCATAGTTCAGAGGTGCAATGGTGCCAGCTATGCAGTTGCAAAAGTTGCAAATTTGGTTCCTCTCCTTTTAGGCCTCCTATGGCTGGGTGGATGAAGCCCTGGCGTGTTGCTTCAGTGGTGGGCGGTTCAAATACCCCAGGTGGAGGTTACTGGCAGCATCCACCTTCAGGAGATATTGCTTGCAAATTTAAAATAAACAGAATAATGACAACTGTGGAAAATAACATGATAACCTCGTCTTTGAAAGCATAGAAGAATAATCGCCCAACACATGCGTTTAATGCTCTCTCTCTCTCTCTCTCTCTCTCTCTCTCTCTCTCTCTCTCTCTCTCTCTCTCTCTCTCTCAATCCCAGGGTAAAGAGAAAACTTTCTTCAAAAAAGACCGAATGATACGTCCTTCAGACAAAACAGCGCCTGATGGAACATACTTAACTCTTAAAGGGAAACAATAGCAAACTATTTCAACCCGTGATGGGACAGTGATGGGAAACCCCATCGGCCTGGATGGGACGACATTAAGGAAACCCATCAAGGTTATCCAGGGACAGACAGAGAGATAGAGAGAGATGGAGAGAGAGGGAGAGAGAGAGAGAGAAAGTGACGATATCGAATGTGTGAAAATAAATGAAATATTTAAAATGTGTCTAAAATTGGACTGCGCCTTCAAGAACTAATGCCTGAATGAATATTAGAATGTTACTGACCTGAAACACATATGAGAGAGAGAGAGAGAGAGAGAGAGAGAGAGAGAGAGAATGTGAAATCGTATGATGAGTGAAAATAAACTGCAATATTTAAAGATACTAAAATTGGATTTTGCCTTAAAAGAATTCATGCCTGGATGAATATTACAATGTTACTGAGCTGAAGCACGAGAGAGAGAGAGAGAGAGAGAGAGAGAGAGAGAGAGAGAGAGAGAGAGAGAGAGAGAGAGAGAGAGAGAGGAGATCAAATGAGCGAAAACAAATTGAAATATTTAAAAAGTGTCTAAAATTGGATTTTGCCTAAAAGAGTTCATGCCTGGATGAATATTAGAATGTTACTGACCTGAAGCACATAAGAGAGAGAGAGAGAGAGAGAGAGAGAGAGAGAGAGAGAGAGAGAGAGAGAGAGAGAGAGAGAGAGAGAGAAGGGGGGCGGGGGGTGGCGGAGGTACTCATCATTCCGATAACGGAGTTTTGTTAAACATACTCAACGTGGAAGCCAAGACATTCACTTTTTTTTTTTTGTAAAGCCGATACGATTCTCAGCCAATCCTTTGGGAGAAAGAAGGGGTTGGGGGGGGAGAGGAACAGATTGGAGGATGGAGAGAGAGAGAGAGAGAATTGGAAAGGGGGAGGATGAGATATAGAAGAACTGATAGAGGAAGGAAAGGATGAGAAGGAAGATGAGTTACTTGGCTTTAGATCTTCCTGGTGATGAGCTTCGAAGGAGAGATAGTCTGATCAATGGGAGAGAAGAAAAGGAAGGAAGAAGGACATGAAGAAGATAAAGGGAGTGGAGAGGTGTTTATGAGAAAGAAAAAGGTGAGGATATATCTGAAGAGAACGATGCATTAAATGAATTATGGAGGAGTGAAAGCAAAGGAAAGAAAGAGAGAGAGAGAGATCAAAGGAAAGAAAAAAGTGAGAAGCAAACCACTAGGCAGAAGAGAGAGAGAGAGAGAGAGAGAGAGAGAGAGAGAGAGAGAGAGAGAGAGAGAGAGAGAGAGCAAAGGAACGAGAAAAACTGAGAGAAGTGAGAGAAAAACCACTGAGGAGAAGAGAGAGAGAGAGAGAGAGAGAGAGAGAGAGAGAGAGAGAGAGAGAGAGAGAGAGAGAGCAAAGGAACGAGAAAAATGAGAGAAGTGAGAGAAAAACCACTGAGGAGGAACGAGAAAAAATGAGAGAAGTGAGAGAAAAGCCACTGAGGAGGAACGAGATAAAATGAGAGAAGTGAGAGAAAAGTCACTGAGGAGAAGAGAGAGAGAGAGAGAGAGAGAGAGAGAGAGAGAGAGAGAGAGAGAGAGAGAGAGCAAAGAAACGAGAAAAATGAGAGAAGTGAGAGAAAAACTACCAAGGAGAAACGAGAAAAAAAGAGAGAAGCGAGAGAAAAACCACTGAGGAGGAACGAGATAAAATGAGAGAAGTCAGAGAAAAACAACCGAGGAGAAACAAGAAAAAAATGAGAGAAGTCAGAGAAAAACCACTGAGGAGAAGAGAGAGAGAGAGAGAGAGAGAGAGAGAGAGAGAGAGAGAGAGAGAGAGAGAGAGAGAAACTTATGGAAATGCAAACCCCAGGCGCCAGTAATATGATGATTTTTTTTATCACTCAGAGCTGCGAGAACGCTACAGTTTTCATTTCTCGGAATCCTGCAAAATGGAAAAGTGTGGTTTTCCTTGGCTTCAAAAAAGGCTCATCCACTATTTAGGGGCATCCCTACCAAACCAAAGGGTACACAACCCTTCACTAGGCAGTCATCTACCTTGGGACAGTGCCACTGATAAACTGAGTAACCTAAAATATGCGGTGACCTAAAACATGCGGTGAGTTAACGTTGATAACAAGGAAAACAAGTAATAAATGCGCTGAAGTTTCTTCGGCGCAATCGAGTTTTCTGTACAGCGTATAATCAAGGCCACCGAAAATAGATCTATCTTTCGGTGGTCTCGGTGTAATGCTGTAAGAACGGCAGCCCATTAAACTTTAACCTCGGCCCGGTGGTGGCCTGTCCTATATCGTTGCCAGAAGCACGATTATGGCTGACTTTAACCTTAAATAAAATAAAAACTACTGATGCCAAAGGGCTGCAATTTGGTATGCTGGATGGCTGGAGGGTGGATGATCAACATACTAATTTGCAGCCCTCTAGCCTCATTAGTTTTTAAGATCTGAGGGCGGACAGAAAAAACCGGCACCATACTTTTCTTTCACAGAAAATTAAAATGAGTTCATTTGTGAAGCTTCTCTACCACGAAGAAGTTTTTCTGAGGCCAGCCCCTCGAGAGGAAACAATTAATGCTGATAAAACTCGCTCGCTCTCTCTCTCTCTCTCTCTCTCTCTCTCTCTCTCTCTCTCTCTCTCTCTCTCTCTCTCCATATAAATATAAATATATATATTATATATATATATATTACATATATATAAATGATATATATATATATATATATATATATATTTACATTTCATCTTTATTAAGAAACTGCTATAAATGTCATGAACAGTAATTCTATACCTGACATGAAAGGTAATTTTTCAAGATGAATGAGTTCTTATTTGATTAAGTCGAATGCAACACCATTGAAAACAATTCTGACCAATTTATGAATGTATGTATGTATGTATGTATGTATGTATATGTATATATATATATATATATATATATATATATATATATATATATATATATATATATATATATATATATATATATATATATATATATGTATTTATATATGCTTCGCTTCCTCACTCCGTCTCTCCCAACTATTTCTATTGAGCCTCCAGGTTAATACTGTAACTGGAGGTAGGGCGTACAGCAGGAGGGGAATGGGAAGTACGGAAGGAGGAGGAGGAGGAGGAGGAGGAGGAGGAGGAGGAGGAGGAGGAGGAGGAGGAGGGGCATTACCCGTCATACAGGGAATCGGGTATTGTAGCTGCTCTCCAATTAGGACCAAATGATACTCAGGCTAAGCCGAGTTTACGAAAGCCAAGTAGGAAGCGAAAGCTGGTGAATGAACGTAAAGGAGGAGGAGGAACCTGCAGAAGTTATGTGTAAGCCATCAGCCATTGTCGGAGCGAAATTCTGGGGAGCAGATAAATCTGGCCGGCGAGATTCCGCGAATCACGGAACAAACAATTCTGAATCAAGGAACGTTCGACTTGAATGGAGGGACCTTCAGCATGCAATCTTGTATGTATGTTTGTATGTATGTGCATATGCATACACACACATGTATATATATATAATATATATACAGTATATATATATATATATATATATATATATATATATATATATAAATATAAGCAATAATCAACACACAATCACGTGCGGGATCGAACATAGGTCTTTCAGTTGAAAGGCAAGGGCGCTACCAGTTGACCCACGCACGTTGGTAGCTACCTTGTCTTTCAATTGAAAGACCTGGGTTCGATCCCGATGAGTGTCAGAAATTCATATATACATATAAATATTTATATATATACATATATATGTGTATAATATATATATATATATATATATATATACATATATATATATATATATATATATATATATATATATATATATATACACACACAAGTCTTACATCCAACATAATTAAATACGAATTCATTCATCTTAGAAAATTACCTTTCATTCCAGAAATAAAAACATCGTCTGTTACATTTACAGCAGTGCGGTATCTAATACCCTGAGCTAAAGATACAAGTTCAATAGGAATACAATTTCTTTTTAATATAACTGCGTAAATCACACAATTACATTATGACGATGAATATGAGATTGTGTGAAAGTACAAAATGTTATATTCAGTGGAAATCATTTTGAACCTATTTTTCATCTTGATTATCTTATAAATCTTTTTAAATGGGTGGAAAAAATTTTTCCGTCCAGCTCCCACTGCAACTGCCAAATCACCCTCAAAATTGCAAGGGGGGGGTCATCTCTCAAAAAAAAAATTGCAATATCTGTCACTGCCCCCTTTTCAAAAAAGGGGTTTAAAACACGGCAAGCGATATGGAAACAAAACCTAAACAAAAATATCAAGTTAAAGTAGTGTTTGGCAGAGGAGAGAGAGTGGGGTCTCTCTCCATGAAAGATTTACCTAATAGTATGTACAGCTATAAGTCTACAGCCACGGTCCTCCCAATTTCACCTACTCACGGAGTTCCAGTGAGGAGTCGGAATATTGCTAACTTGAAATTTCGGCCTGGTGGCCATGACTTTTCCAAACACTGGACCAATTTGTCACTGGCCAGGTGCAACCTTCTGGGAGATGATGGATGTACAGGCACTAGCAATTAAAATATTTCATATATATCACATATATATATATACATACATATATATATATATAATATATATATATACACATATATACGTATATATATATATACGTATATAAGCATATATATGTATATGTGTAAATATATATATATAATTAATATATGTGAAATATTTTCATTGCTAGTGCCTGTACATCCATCATCTCCCAGATGGTTGCACCTGGCCAGTGACAAATTGGTCCAGTGTTGTAAAAGTCTTGGCCTCCAGGCCAAATAGGTGAAATTGGGAGGACCGAGGCTGTACGTATATATATATATATATATATATATATATATATATATATATATATATATATATATATATATATATATATTATATATATATATATACTGTATATATATATATATATGTAAAAAATATATATATATATATATATATATATATATATATATGTGTGTGTGTGTGTGTGTGTGTGTGTTTGCGTGTGTGCGTGTGTGTGGCCACAGTTTTGTTACTGTTGCTGATGATGATTTTACCGTTGTTACTGCTGCTGTTTTACCGTTTCATGTGTCGGGGGTTTTAGGCACTCGTAAAAATCCGTTTTACGACGGAAACATAACAACGCTGTTCCGGAAAATTGCCATTAAAGGTTGAAGGCGGCAGCCATAAGGCTTTTCTTAATTTTACTTACTCGAGTCGTAAAATGTCGACGGTGATATCAACCCCCTCAACCCACCCACTCCCCACCCCTATCCCCTCCCCCACGACAACTTCCATCACCCTCGTCATCCCATGTAATGACGATATGTTATTTTATAACGGGGTGGAATGAGTGTCGTCATTGATTTGAAGGAAGGATGTCGTGTGATGGTCTTGGGGATTCCTCCGCCTCCTTCCGAATCGATCCTTCGCTTCGCTCCTTGGGGGCAAATGTTTCTTTATATTGAAGATATGACCTTTGTTTTATCCTCTACTTCGTTCAAAATGTTGTCATTCAAAAACATTTTCCATCAGTTTATGATTTTTGTTTCCCTCTCTTCGTCCAAAATGCTGTCATTCAAAAACATATTTCGTCAGTTTATGATTTTTGTTTCATTCTCTCTTTCATCTAAAATGTTGTCATTCAAAAACATATTTCATCAATGTATGACCTTTGTTTTATTCTCTTCTTCGTTCAAAATGTTGTCCTTCAAAAAAAATTTTCATCGAGTTTTGGTTTTTTCATCCAAAATGTTGTCATTCAGAAACATATTTCGTTAGTTTATGATTTTTGTGTCATTCTCTTTTCCATCCAAAAGTGCTGTCATTTAAAAACATTTTCCATCAAGTTATGATTTTTGACTCATTTTCTTTTTCCTCCAAAATGTTGTCAACCAAAAACATTTTCCATCAAGTTATGATTTTTGTTTTAGTCTCTCTTTCACCCAACATTTTATCATTCAAAAACATATTTTTAATACGGAAATCAACCAGCTCTTCCTTCTCCTACCAAAGCGCGGACCCCTTGAAAATGTCATTCACAATCCCGTCAATGAAACTGTGAAGCCCTGAAACTCCCCAAGGAAAAATAAATTTCTTTCAAAATGATCAGTAAAATTACTTTTACTTTCATCATCAAAGGTTTTACCTTACTAGAATATAAATATGCTACGATCTAGTGATAATAAAGCAGTAATGTCATTCATAACAAATGAACAAGTCCCGTACAGGTATGCAGTCTGATCTTGCCTTCGCACACGAAATAAAAATGCCTTTATATATTACTTCTTGCTCTCCTTCTCTTTCTCTCTTTATACATTACACACACGTAAAAACACACAAATAAACAAACATGCACAGGCATTTTATACATGTATACTCTCATTTTCTTTTCTTATAAATGCATTCACAAACTGTTCATTAGCTGTAAGGATGTTGATGATAAAGAAAATAAAACATGTAAAATATGCAAAAAATTTATGTAATTACATATACATTAAACACGCACACACACACACACACACACACACACATATATATATATATATATATATATATATATATATATATATATATATATATATATATATATATATATATATATATATATATATATATATATATATATATATATATGATCAAGTCACATACAAACCCTACACGAAAAACCCTGACGACCAATTTCACCCCACCAACCCGGTGCGCATTCCAGACCCACCCCCCTCCCCCCCCTTCCACTCCCCCTCCCCAAACGATCCCCTCGTCCTGAAAAAAAGGGGGAAGCCCCGTTTCCAATTCCTACACTTCTTGCAGGTTGAAGGCAATTCCACTCTGTGTCGTTTTTCACAATTTTAACCGGTGCGTTGCAATGGTAGAATTCTACAGTACATTGTCACTGAATCTAAGGTTAAGTACATGCATTCATTTTGAATACTAGTGAGTGGTTGAAATGAATGCTGATGTAATTCTTGACTATATATATATATATATATATATATATATATATATATATATATATATATATATATATATATATATATATATATATATATATATATATATATATATATCTATATATGATTATTATCACTTTTGTACGTGATTCATTTATCACACATTACCACAGGTGAAAAATAAGAAACGGGGTGTAGGTCCTGACCGGTTTCGACTTTATTTCCAAGCCATTGACGAAGGACTGATACAGAGTGTGAGAAGTCACAAATATATATACTACAAGAACAGTACTGACGAACATACACAACCGTTAGGGACTCCATATCCCCACTCAGGCCGGTGTCGAGGTAGGAGTGGCCTTTAAAACTCATTTGGCTAAAAATCACAATAGACTCTCTGGGGACATTGCTGATAAACAGACCATACCCCACCTCAGATCCACACCTGACAGGTGTCATGGAGGCGGAGTTTGGAAACTCATTAACATTACTACCCTCGTACTGTGTTTACAAATATGATAGTCCTATTTTCATACATCTCTACTGCCTACCTTAAAGTTTAAACAATTTACAAATTTCTTTTGATATTAAAGGATCAAGTTTATACATCCCTTGACTGATATTCATATTATGGTTGTAACTTTCTTTTATAAAGCTAGATTCAATGATGTTCCTTTCCAGTGCATTATTAGAATATACAATCCTTTTTGCCCCTTCCCAGTTGATAGCATGATTGTTCTCACTAACATGTACAAATATACCACTGTTCCCTTGTGCATACCTCACACATTTCTTATGTTGTTCAATTCTTTTTTTCAGTGCTTTCCCGGTTTGGCCAATATAAAAGTTGTCACAAGACTTACACGGAATTTTATATACACACCCTTTAGTATTGTCTGGGGAGTTCTTGATAAGTACATTTTTCATTGTTGTATTGTTCTTAAATGCGACATTAACACCAAAATTCTTAAGAAGATGAGGGATATCTTTCATATTATTATTATAAGGCAAAACAAGCAAATTTTTTGTGTTGTAAGGTTCTTTCTGGTTTTGATACATAGTCTTTTTTGCCGCTTCAAATGCACTGTTTAATACACTATCAGGATATTTCAATTTTTTGCCTGCATTCCTAATCTTATCTATTTCATCATCAATATATTCAGGGCTACATACCCGTAATGCTCTTAAAAACATAGATGAAAACACTGACTTTTTAACCTTATTGCTTTGTCCAGAATAGAAATGCACATAGGAAGAAATATTAGTGGGTTTTCTATACACACTATATTTAAACCCACTACTATTTCTTCGTATGAAGACATCCAAAAACGGTAAGCACCCATCATTTTCCATTTCCATCGTGAATTTAATTGATGGTACTAATTGATTTAACTTGGCAAAAAAGTTTTTTACATCTTGGTTCCCTGGCCATACACAAATTATGTCGTCAACATACCTAAACCATGTTACATTACGTGGGATTATGTTGTTTAATATCTTCTTTTCAAAAAATTCCATATATAAGTTACTTAACACTGGGGATAGAGGGTTTCCCATTGCCATACCAAAATTTTGTGAGTAAAATTTACCATTAAATTCAAATTTACAATCTTTTACACATAATTTAATCAGTTCAATTAAAGTACTTTTAGAAAATGGGATATCCAGCTGTGTGTTCTCTAACAATTCAGATAAAAACGCCATCAGATCATCTATTGGCACCTTTGTGAATAGTGATACAACATCAAAACTTACAAGCCTGGATTCACTATTAATCTCTACACTATTTAGTTTATTTATCAGGTCCACATTATTCTTGATATTTGCATTTGAGATGGTACCTACTAATGGGTTAAGAATATCT
The DNA here is from genome assembly GCA_039081455.1 of Macrobrachium rosenbergii. Lineage (NCBI taxonomy): Eukaryota > Metazoa > Arthropoda > Malacostraca > Decapoda > Palaemonidae > Macrobrachium > Macrobrachium rosenbergii. Next base: position 64,239,968 of record JANJGK010000009.1, read on the forward strand.
ACTAAGTACTTCGCTAGCTTGTATGATGCGGAACCAACTGAACTGATAATTGGCCTGGCAGGAAAGTTTGCTTTGTGAGTTTTTATTGTACCATACATGTATGGTAGCGATGGAGAGGTCACACACAACTTCTTTATATAGAAAAAATGCAAAATCTTTTAGGTGATGATAACACATATAAAGAATTAAATAAGAACCCGATAGACAATGTGAATAGTGGTTTCAATAAGAAAGTGAAAAACCTGTTAAAAGGTAACGAAAGCCTTATAAAGAAGTTGTGTGTGACCTCTCCATCGCTACCATACATGTATGGTACAATAAAAACTCACAAAGCAAACTTTCCTGCCAGGCCAATTATCAGTTCAGTTGGTTCCGCATCATACAAGCTAGCGAAGTACTTAGTAGATATTCTTAACCCATTAGTAGGTACCATCTCAAATGCAAATATCAAGAATAATGTGGACCTGATAAATAAACTAAATAGTGTAGAGATTAATAGTGAATCCAGGCTTGTAAGTTTTGATGTTGTATCACTATTCACAAAGGTGCCAATAGATGATCTGATGGCGTTTTTATCTGAATTGTTAGAGAACACACAGCTGGATATCCCATTTTCTAAAAGTACTTTAATTGAACTGATTAAATTATGTGTAAAAGATTGTAAATTTGAATTTAATGGTAAATTTTACTCACAAAATTTTGGTATGGCAATGGGAAACCCTCTATCCCCAGTGTTAAGTAACTTATATATGGAATTTTTTGAAAAGAAGATATTAAACAACATAATCCCACGTAATGTAACATGGTTTAGGTATGTTGACGACATAATTTGTGTATGGCCAGGGAACCAAGATGTAAAAAACTTTTTTGCCAAGTTAAATCAATTAGTACCATCAATTAAATTCACGATGGAAATGGAAAATGATGGGTGCTTACCGTTTTTGGATGTCTTCATACGAAGAAATAGTAGTGGGTTTAAATATAGTGTGTATAGAAAACCCACTAATATTTCTTCCTATGTGCATTTCTATTCTGGACAAAGCAATAAGGTTAAAAAGTCAGTGTTTTCATCTATGTTTTTAAGAGCATTACGGGTATGTAGCCCTGAATATATTGATGATGAAATAGATAAGATTAGGAATGCAGGCAAAAAATTGAAATATCCTGATAGTGTATTAAACAGTGCATTTGAAGCGGCAAAAAAGACTATGTATCAAAACCAGAAAGAACCTTACAACACAAAAAATTTGCTTGTTTTGCCTTATAATAATAATATGAAAGATATCCCTCATCTTCTTAAGAATTTTGGTGTTAATGTCGCATTTAAGAACAATACAACAATGAAAAATGTACTTATCAAGAACTCCCCAGACAATACTAAAGGGTGTGTATATAAAATTCCGTGTAAGTCTTGTGACAACTTTTATATTGGCCAAACCGGGAAAGCACTGAAAAAAAGAATTGAACAACATAAGAAATGTGTGAGGTATGCACAAGGGAACAGTGGTATATTTGTACATGTTAGTGAGAACAATCATGCTATCAACTGGGAAGGGGCAAAAAGGATTGTATATTCTAATAATGCACTGGAAAGGAACATCATTGAATCTAGCTTTATAAAAGAAAGTTACAACCATAATATGAATATCAGTCAAGGGATGTATAAACTTGATCCTTTAATATCAAAAGAAATTTGTAAATTGTTTAAACTTTAAGGTAGGCAGTAGAGATGTATGAAAATAGGACTATCATATTTGTAAACACAGTACGAGGGTAGTAATGTTAATGAGTTTCCAAACTCCGCCTCCATGACACCTGTCAGGTGTGGATCTGAGGTGGGGTATGGTCTGTTTATCAGCAATGTCCCCAGAGAGTCTATTGTGATTTTTAGCCAAATGAGTTTTAAAGGCCACTCCTACCTCGACACCGGCCTGAGTGGGGATATGGAGTCCCTAACGGTTGTGTATGTTCGTCAGTACTGTTCTTGTAGTATATATATTTGTGACTTCTCACACTCTGTATCAGTCCTTCGTCAATGGCTTGGAAATAAAGTCGAAACCGGTCAGGACCTACACCCCGTTTCTTATTTTTCACCTGTGGTAATGTGTGATATCTATATATATATATATATATATTTATATATATATATATATATATATATATATATATATATTATACACACATATATACTGTATATATAAATGTATACATATGTATTTTTACATATATACACATATATATTATGCATATATATACATATATTTCTATTTATAGTGATAGACAGACAGATACATATACGTTTCACTTATAAGAAGCTCCGACCGGAACTAACCGCTTATCAATAGTCGTAATTATCGTCAATTTTAGTCTAGAAAAGACATAAGTACAATATACTGTACAACCTATATATCACATGTGATAACTAGCATGTGAGTTAACTGCTACCAAGAGCTACAACGCAAGAAATTGGGCTTTCATAGAGTAGGAATGGGTGCTACTTCGGCTAGTTATCCACGCGTCACCTACTCCGACGTGCTAGTACTAAAAGTAGCGGAAGCTCCTTGGGACGCCGTGTTTAATACTAGCCCTTGGGGATCAAAGTACTATTTACACCAATTTCTATGTTGTGTGGTCGATAAATCATATTAATAAACGATATCTTCGTGCGGCCGTCTACTTTACATTTATAAACCATACGGTGTTAAGTACTAGCTACCTCGGAGTAGGTAACAAGTAGATAACAAGCCACAGTAGCGCCGTAGGAATGACAAAATTACCAACACTCTCCTACATTTGCAAAATACGTCTATAACAGTCCCTTTATAGATTTATCGAAGCATTTTACTCTACACATAAACCGGGAATGCTACTAGCTTAAGTTAGTAGCATTCAAACTATTTCGCATAGATGTTTTCAATATGAAAATACAATACTTTCATGAACGTGGAAGATGAAGAATACAAAGCAGGAAAAGAAGAGAGCACCAGTAAGTTATCTGTTGACAAACAACGTAGTCAACCTAAATGTGAGAAACGGGTAACGGTGGCACAAAATATTGCAATGAAAAGAGGACTTGGGATTAGGGCCAAAAACTGGCTTTAGGCATTCAGTGAGCTCACCTTCAACATCCACCAGACTACAATGCAAGTGTCAGCCCCTACATAAACAGGCTGTGAAATACTGATGATACAATACATACAATGACCCTTTCATTATCCTCCCTGTTGTATAGCCAAAAGGCAACATGTACATATACTACATGGTATTTTCAGTTAAAATTCCATGGAGATGTCTGTATATATAAATTTATATAATGAATTTACATACATTATTTATGTAATGCAAAAACAGAGCTCATACATAATGAATGTTTTCCATAGGAATCAAGAATATTTACATTATATTTAGATATCTCACTATGCCACAATTTCACAGATCAATGATCCTTCATACAATCATAGTAATGTATCTAAACATACAATCATAGTAATGTATCTAAAGGTAAAGGTTACAAATAGTTTGCAAAATTTAATGTGCCTACATGCAAAACCTTGTTAAAATTTATGAGAAAATTTAATATTTTACTAAGCTTTCTTATAGATTTTAACAAGGTTTTGCATGTAGGCATATTAAATTTTGCACACAATTTGTAACCTTTACCTTTAGATACATTACTATGATTGTATATTTAGATACATTACTATGATTGTATGAAGGATCATTGATCTGTAAATTGTGGCATAGTAAGATATCTAATTATAATGTAAATTATTAGCAGACATAATTGTCGACAACTAACGTCAAATTTTTCAAAAGACATTCTGGTTCTATGTGGATGAATGAGAAGCTAGCAGCTCTCTCAATAGACAAACACATTTATTCACTGCAAAAAAAAAAAAAAAAAAAAATTAAATAAACACGTCCACCCAAACATGAACACAAAAACACTGAAGAACATTAACAGTTACTGTTACTGCACTCAGTGTCAATTGCCATATCCAAACCTGCAAAATTAATCAAACAGCCATCATGCTGATGAGGCCGATAAATTATTAGGGGGAAGGGGAGGGGGAGCGGGGATCCCCCTCCTATGACCCATAAATGGAACCGTGAAATAGAGAGCCAATTCTGACCAATTGACATTATGTATGGGCACTATGGCGTGACACTTGATAGTCCTTATGAAGATGAATTGACGTGCGGTTATGATACAGTAATTGGCCCGCTCTGTTCAGTTATGCATTGGCTTCTTGACGTATGCAGGACGATGTATGTGTAGGTGTGGAGATGTGTATACATATCAGTGTATACATAAATGTTAGGAGAATGTATTCATTTCTTGTCATCTACGTTTCTTTGCAACCTTGCACACGAACTGCAATCTGCAATCATTACGAATGGGCTTTCACATAATTACCTACTGGACAAAGAAAAAAAATCTAATTTCGAGAAGAGCCTCGCTCCATTTTATTTTCCTATTTGCATCATTTATACCAGTTTCATATTATTCACATTCCTATTTTCTCTATCGCTTTTACACCACCAATCTATTTGCAAGATTGCTTATTGTTTTCACACCTTCACAAGTGTTCCTAGATACTATCTAAACGCATTTCTGGAATTCAACATGCCGATTCTCGCTTCGCTCACTGTTCGCTGGATATACAAGCTAGTCTATTGTCTCGGGAATGCCGTGCCCTTGTGAAAGCGATGAACGCCTTTGAGACTACAGTAGTATTAATTCACTGAGAAACGTTTCCCTCTGAATGCCACGTCCCAAAAGGTGTTTGAGTAACTTCTGCGCGTGGAAGGTGACGATTTTCATCTGGGAGTTCTAGCTTGGCCACAACTAAAAGTCAAGTATACCTTAGTTTAACCAGACCACTGAGCTGATTAACAGCTCTCCTAGGGCTGGCCCGAAGGATTAGACTTATTTTACGTGGCTAAGAACCAGTTGGTTACCTAGCAACGGGAACTACAGCTTATTGTGGAATCCGAACCACATTATACCGAGAAATGAATTTCCATCACCAAAAATAAATTCCTCTAATTCTTCATTGGCTGGACGGAGATTCGAACTCGGGCCTAGCAGAGTGCTAGCCGGCAACTCTACCGACTCATCCAACGAGGAACTGGCCACAACTAAAATGTGGAACAGATTGCCTAGTGCACTTGTGGAATCTTCTCATCTCCAAATATTTAAGCGAGGAGCAAATTCATCCCTGATTCCTGCTGACGTCTCTGGAATTTCAGGTGCGTCGGTTTTATTTTCTATTCTCTCATTTCATTATCTATCACTTATTCCTATCACTTGTCTCTCTCTCGGCAGGCTGACTTCCCTTTGGAGACCTCGTGGGTTAGTAGTCTAATGACTCTGTTCCTTTCGGCTGAAGATTTATAAACAAATAAAAGAAAGTCTGGCGGAACTATAAGGTCAGCATTGCCAATTCCAAGGTCTGGAGAATGTGTTCCGTGATCCAAGCTTTTGTCCCTTCTGAGACCAGACCTTCGAGGGTTGCCCCCACCCAATAAGAATGACAGATGGATCGCCAGTTACCATTTATTTAAACCACTGTTGAGCGTCTTTGCAACACTGCAAAGCCCCAGCAGCAGCATTTTCGAGAGGAGAATATTACACTTCAGCACCAGTCCTCCTCCTGATTAACTCGTTGTTGAGCTGAATAAGAATGAATTCGCCTCTGATATCATAAGTCAAGTCACTGGAACACCCACGACCGGACACCTTAAATACCGGTGTCAAGAGCATCAGAGCTGTCAGCTCTCACTACCCCAGTCATCCTTATTTTTTTTTATTTTTTTTTTTTTTACGTTTAAAGAGTAATGTTTGAACTTTATAAAATCGTGCCATTCTTACCATAGACTACAAACATAATCTGTTGTTGTCTCGTCAAAGATAAATTTCTAAGAAAAAGTTAATACTTGGTTAATCTTAAAAACTGTACAAGTATTCGCATCCAGCTTTAAAAGCTCGGCAGCAAATTTCAGGTAAGGGTAGAACAATCTAAACACCGCAAGGGTTTCCACCTTTGACTGTTCTTTTATTTCTGTGAAATTGTCATTCCGTTCGACAAATGTACAACTTTTTCTTACAAGGGAAAAACTTAGCCAGGCCCCCATCCTTGCCTGAATCGGAATTTAAGAAATATTTTAGATCCTGCAATTTCGTAAGAGAGCAGAGCCAGCAACCCTTCCTCCAAAGAACTGTTCCCCATACTTGTTCCTGGAAACTGTACTCCCATACCGCAGGGTTTGGACAATGTCTGTTTTGTTCCTATTTCTTACGAAAAATTGTTGACATCTCAATGGATTTTAAGCTCATCGCGAAGATAACTATTTTTTTTTTATGTTTGTCTCCCTTTGCGGCTGAAAACGGTAATAAATTCACCATCATTGATTTATTCTCCCACTTTACGAATCGAGAAGCTGTTGAAGTTTTCCCCTTGGCAGGAAGAGAAACTTGCTGTTCCCGATAAGAATGTACCTGTTACAGTGGTTCTTCCTTCTAGTGACATTCCTTCGATTTATTTATTAATTTTTTTTTCGCGACAGCCTCAGGTGTTAAGTTCTCTGCTTTCATCCTTTGCAATTGACAGGCAACACTTTTCACTCGATTTCTATTTTGTTTTGTGTGTGAAAAATTAACACAATAAATGTGAAAGTTCCTGCCCTTGTATTCTACCGAGGAAATTTTGCTAAAACATAATGGTCATGTTCCTTACATATCTTTGATCTCTGAAATTTTCGCTACAGTGCCGATGCAATATCACACTGATTTGAATTTTGACTGAGTTAGTTTCAAATAATTGTTATTTGCACTCGACATTTTTAACTTGCTGAGAATATCTGCTTGAGCATTTCCGTCAGAGCACTGAAGCTCAGCTACGCAATTCATAGAAATGTCTCCAGGAAAAGTGATTATAATGCTTTTATATATATATTTATATATATATATATATATATATATATATATATATATATATATATATATATATATATATATATATATATATATATATATATTCGTCTATACACACATTTTATGCATGTGTATATATACACACACATATGTAAAACAGGAGTATTTAGCACTTATCAACAACGAAAAAAAAAAATATACAGAAACACGACAAATCAAAAACGAACCGAACTGAAAACACACATACTCACTCACCATGAACAAACGGAAAGATCCAAAATCGAGACTGACGTAAGAGGGGGCATTAATCTGAAATTCTAAAATTGCAGAGAGAGATATTTTCCCCTCCATTAAGTTGGAATAAAAAAAAATTTGATATCAAGAGATTTTTCTATCAGGTTTCTTTTCAGCCACGTCCTCTTCCAATTATCGTTACCCTTCATTTTTCTCTTCGTAATAACCTGTCTTCCTTCCCTTTTCGCCAGCCCTGCTTCCTGCTCAAATCTCTCTCTCTCTCTCTCTCTCTCTCTCTCTCTCTCTCTCTCTCTCTCTCTCTCTCTCTCTCTCTCTCTCTCTCTTTATACAAAGAATCTTTAATTAGTAATGTTTCACACGATATTAAATTTGTAGCTAATTCTCTCTCTCTCTCTCTCTCTCTCTCTCTCTCTCTCTCTCTCTCTCTCTCTCTCTCTCTCTCTCTCTCACATACACAATGTGCGCGCTCTTTTTATATACAGATCTTTAATTAGAAGGTTTTGCAGATTCTATTAATATTGTAGATATTACTGATACTCTCTCTCTCTCTCTCTCTCTCTCTGTCTCTCTCTCTCTCTCTCACACACACACAAACACATGGGCATGCGCTTTTTTTATACAGGATCTTTAATTAGAAATTTTTCAGATTCTACTAATATTGTAGATATTACTGATACTCTCTCTCTCTCTCTCTCTCTCTCTCTCTCTCTCTCTCTCTCTCTCTCTCTCTCTCTCTCTCTCCTGGGATCATTCTCCTATTCGTTTTGCCCTCTCCTTTCATCAGGGCACATCAAAAGGCATCGTTAATGACAGGGAAAAAATGTAAGTGAAAAATATCAGGAAAATAATGGGGAGAGGGATGTAAAATCACTGGGAATTTTTGGAAATAAAATTTGTAGAAAAATACGGAAAAAGGTAAGGAAAGAATGAAGATATAATAAAATTAGCAAAAAAAAAGAAAAAAGAAAAAAGGAGCAGGCTTTTACTGGCATTTTTTTATTTCATATTTTAGGAAATCTGACCTTCTTTTGTTTACGTAATCAGCTGATTTCATCCGGCTATCTTATTTGAGTTTCCTCATTAGCATACAGCTATACTTCACCTCTCGTATGGCTATTTTTTCTAAAGTGTTCTATAAGAATGCATGCACTTCAATACACACTTCAATACAGCATGGATAAAAATTTATGAATGGTTATCATTGACTCACTTTCATAATGAGAACATTATTAGAATTGAGAGGAAATTGTTTGCAACTTATAATATATATATATATATATATATATATATATATATATATATATATATATATATGTGTGTGTGTGTGTGTGTGTGTGTGTGTGTGTGTGTGTGTGTGTGTTTAAATAGGTGCTTATATTTAGTTTTGATAAATCCCAATGAGGTTATGTTGACCTTAGCAGTGACTTATGTGCTTGGTAGTTAAAACATTACGTTGGGTTCCAACCTAGGTGGGGTGCTAGGGTTAGCAACCTAATCTACAAACCCATCCCTTACAAACACGCACACACACACACACGTATACATATATGTGTGTGTGTGTGTGTGTGTGTGTGTAATTCTGAACGTCATATGAATAAATAAAAAAAAAATGTTACAACAACAGAAATAGAACTTACTTCCCCCCCCCCCAAAACTCTCCAGACTCCACAGAGAATAATTTACCAAAGGAAAAAAAAATAAATAAAAAACACCACGAGCGTCCGAACTATCCCAAGGGGCATAACGGGCAGGAGCCACTCCGGCAGCGCCTCCGTCAGGGAGTGACACGCATCCATAATCTTACACCGTCAAGATAAGACAGAATGACCTTCGCCAATCGTGATAATTAACACCTTTCGTCGATAGACCCCGTTATTTCACACGAAATCCAATGGGAAATGGCGCCTGTGTGGAACAGTCTACATTTTACGTAATTCTCTTATTTTTCTATTTCATTCTTTCGGTTGGACTTTCCACTCAATTTATCCATTTTGCTTTCCCCCAGTCAACAACCGCTACGCATCAGGAACTTCGTTTTTTGTCACCCAAACTGATTATAATGCATGAAAGGGGAGGGAAGGTGGAACCAACAGGGTAAAGTGGAAAAAAATTTCTTTACACTTATATATATATATATATATATATATATATATATATATATATATATATATATATAAAATATATATATGTATATATATATATATATATATATATATATATATATATATATATATATATATATATAAAATATATATATGTATATATATATATATATATATATATATATATATATATATATTATATTATATTATATATCAGGCAACTGGTTTTCTTATCCTTGCCGTAGGTAGTATAAAATTCAAATACAAATTCAAAAGCTTTATTTCGGACACAAATGGCCATAGACAAACATACGCGCAAACATATTTAAAAAACCTTTCACTCTGAAAGGATGAAATTGAAAATAGGTATGAGAAATGATTATGAGAGGTGAAAATTATGATATGAATGAGATGTGGATTATGAAACTAAGTGATTCTCAATACTAAAAGGACATATACATATGTAGCATCTATAATAATAAAATCCGTGTGGATCTTTTTTGTTTGTCCTCCCCGGGTGGGAGGAGACATGACACATCCCCCCTTCTCCTGCAAACCTGTTTGTCCGCCCTGGGTGGGGGCAGGGTAGGGAGGGGATCGGGAGGGTAGGGGAGACATGACACATCCCCCCTTCTCCTGCAAACCTGTTTGTCCGCCCTGGGTGGGGGCAGGGTAGGTAGGGGATCGGAAAGGTAGGGGAGACATAACACATCCACCCTCCTACTGCAAACCTGTTTGTCCGGCCCCGGTGAGGGCGCGGTAGATAGGGGACACATGACGGGCAGCGCCAGGTTCTAGCTCATCGTAGCGCACCATCAAGCTCGTATTAGAATAAAACCTCATAAACAAATACTATACTCTTACATAAAGGAGAACACCAAATGCACTAAGCATAAATAAGGCTTTTCCAGTGTTTGAAAATAACTGAATTTTATACAAATAAACTGGTAGGGGCAACCTTCATCATAATTCAGTTTTCAGAATTCTTCAGCCTTTGCAAATAGCATGTTACATTTTTGCGTCTCAGTTCTGGAGAAGATTGTTGACCAACAGCTACAAAAAGAGCGGATGCAACTTGCATGCCTCGGAATGCCCATGAGCCTTCGTAGGCTATGGTTATAGCATACCCTCAACTTATTCACAGGTCGTTGTTTTGCCCTGACAACTAAAGACATACCATAAAAACTTGTACGAAAACTCGGAAAAAGAATCTTCTTTACATTTTCGCTACGTTTAGAAAAAGTATACCTTAGTTTTACCAGACCACTGGGCTGATTAACAGCGCTCCTAGGGCTGGCCCGAAGGATTAGACTTATTTTACGTTGCTAAGAAGCAATTAGGTTTCCTAGGAACGGGACCTACAGCTTATTGTGGAATCCGAACCACATTATAGCGAGAAATGAATTTCTAAGAGATCCTTAATATCACATTGCCCCTCCCAAACAGACCTCTGTACAAATATTCTACATGGCACGAATAACTTGACGTGGTACACTGTAGGCATTACTTAAGGGTCTTTGCAGCATCCCTTCGCCCCTAGCTGCAACCTCTTTCATTCCATTTACCGTACCTCCGTTCATATTCTCTTCCTTCCATCTGACTTTCCACCCTCTCTAACAATTGTTTCAAAGTGCAACTGTCAGGTTTTCCTCCTGTTACATCTTTCAAACTTTCTTACTGTCAATTTCTCTTTCAGCGCTGAATGACCTCATAGGTCCCACCGCTTGGCCTTTGGCCTAAATTCTCTATTCTATTCTATAAATTGTTTTTAGCCAAAGCGTTTCATCTTTCCTGACAGCTATTTTTAAGTTAGGTTCCAGTGGCCTTGCGAAACGCCAACTACAGTGAACTTTACTTTTGATACGAGAGTCCCATTTAATTTTACATACGCAAGAGTATTGGCGCACAATGCGCGCGCGCGCTAACAAACACACACACACGCACATACACATACACAAAGAGATGATAGGGAAATCCATCCTTATATCAAGCAAACTGCATGTAGATCATCAAACATAAATAAAAAATAAATGAATAAATAAGTAAATAAATAAATAAATAATAAATAAAGAGGTTAATAAATAAATAAAAAAAAACAGGAAATTGACCAACGAAAAGTACGAAGACACAATAAACACTGAATTCCACCGTCATTCTCGAAATGAAAGAGAGAAGTAAAGAAAGGAAGAAGAAGAAGACTTCGACACCAGCGCCCTGATAACACGTAATAAGAGGCCATGAGGTCCCATCATTTGTCCGAAGCTAAAATACATTTGAGTCAGAACTCCAATTGCCAGAACGACGCTGAGAGCCCGCTTAAGGCGAGAAAAAGAAAGAAAAAAAAAAAACTCAGGGAAAAAAAAAAAACAGAAAATACTCCCGGTATGAGTGAAGATTTCCTAAACGAGATAAAAGTACGGAAGACTCTCCCACGGAGACGACAATCACCGCAGGATTCAAGCGACGTCTGAAAAATGACGGTTATCTCTTTCGCAAATGGCCTCTCGTCGGTAGCGGGTCATTTCCTCCGGCGGGGAGTCAGTTTTTTTTTTTTTTTTTTTTTACGCGTACTCCAACGTTACGTTATAACGTCCTTTAAACCACAACTGCTCGTGATAACTGGTTGCGTTACGTGACGCTTACAACATTTCCAAGATCCGTCGGCTATTAGTCATTCAACAGATGTCAAAACCCTTGAAGGTCCCGGGGCATTGTTTTCAAACAGTCCTCGACATGGAACGCTTAAAGAGAGAGAGAGAGAGAGAGAGAGAGAGAGATACCAGTCCAGTACACGTATTACTTACGGTAATGACGGTTACTGTCATATTGTCAGCATTAGGATCGTTGACAACAATAGATAGCTTTACCGTCTTAAACCTTTCCCACTTTCTTTAATAAAAATTATTATTATTATTATTATTATTATTATTCTTATTATGTATAGTAGCAATAACAGTATTAGCTGACTTTCTGTAACCTGTAACCAAAGAAAAGTCATACAACTTGCATTCACATTTTCTATGCACCTACAATCATGCATCGACAAATAAGTTGATCTGCGCATGTGCGTATTAGCGTTTACAAACAAGTTTTAAAACGAAAGCAATCAAAAAAAGCATAAAGAGGAAATAAAGAGTAAAAACGGCATAGAACTGTTGCATAGCATACAATGTTAAATGGAAATAAACTTTATACCTGTCCCTATATACTGTAGTCACTTGACGTAAAGCTGATACATCTCATTTAGTTTTCTGCGCCTGCGCGTACCAGCCGATTATATCAGTATAACAGCTTGGCGAAGAGAAATGATATCAGTTACGTGATGTAATCGTACGAAAAATTACCGTAATGAATGGTACAGACAGTTTCACACATTGGTAAAATAAGATAAGGAAATGCCCAATGAATGAATGAATAAAAATAGCGGACGGAATCAGTTCAACGAGAAAATACTTAACTGGCAACCCCTTCAGCTCATTATAGAATGGTTGGAAGTCATCTTTTTATTATACTTTTTTTACCAGTCTGTATACAACTTGATAAGAAGTCACTTCCTGGGTAATCTCTGTTTTTCTAGGCAATCTCTTAGGCCTTCCAGGCAATCCCCTAAGCATTTTAGGCTATCTCTTCAGCTCTCTAGGCAATCTCTTAGGCCTTCCAGGCAATCCCCTAAGCATTTTAGGCAATCTCTTCAGCTTTCTAGGCAATCTCTCAGGCCTTCCAGGCAATCCCCTGAGCATTTTAGGCTATCTCTTCAGCTCTCTAGGCAATCTCTTAGGCCTTCCAGGCAATCCCCTAAGCATTTTAGGCAATCTCTTCATCTTTCTAGGCAATCTCTTAGGCCTTCCAGGCAATCCCCTAACCATTTTATGCAATCTCTTCATCTTTCTAGGCAATCTCTTAGGGCTTCAGGCAATCCCCTAAGCATTTTAGGCTATCTCTTCAGCTTTCTAGGCAATCTCTTAGGCATTCCAGGCAATCCCCTAAGCATTTTAGGCAATCTCTTCAGCTTTCTAGACAATCTCTTAGGCCTTCCAGGCAATCCCTAAGCATTTTAGGCAATCTCTTTAGCTTTCTAGGCAATCTCTTAGTTCTTCCAGGCAATCCCCTAAGCATTTTAGGCAATTATCAGCTTCCCAGGCAATCCCTTCAGTAAAGCGTGTGGAGCTTAGGCCACAGCTCTCTCTCTTGACTTTTCAGTTTTAGACTGAAGTCTGTCGCCTCTCCGTCTCTTTCCTAATCTCTTGACTCTTAGGCGTCCCGTAACACCAGTCAGGACTCCTCTTTCCAGATGTGTTCCGTGGAAATCAGATTCGAGCATGGGCTACTTAAAGGCACTGTGTTTTTTTTTTCTTTTGTCCCATAGGCATCAACCAAAAAAAAAAAATCGGGGTCCATCTTATATAAAAAAAAAACTTCTGGCTCCGTTCAATTCGAAGAGTAAATCTGACTTAGACTTTCCATACAAAATTTTCATATATAGTAAAACCACTACAGTTTGAATCCAACAACGAATACTAAAATTATTTTTTCTATTTTTCTCCCACGTCTGTTCGTTTGACGAAAGAGCAACCCACAGGAATTTATTTACTCGGCTCTGATTTATCAACTCGATCGGAGTAACTTTTTTTTCTTTTTTGTTTCTATCAAGGCTGCTGGCCCCGTTCTACTAAAGGTTCAGCTTGAGGAGGATTTAAGCCCAAATTCTCCCTCCTTGACACTTCAGCATTTAAATTCGAGAGATTGGGGATGGAGGCCGAGGAGTTGGGGGTGGGAGGAGAAGTGGAGGTGGAAGTAGTAGTAGTCACCATGATAGGGGGAGGAACTCTTTTCTCTCTTCCCCAGCATACCCTACACTACCTGACCCTCCCTCACTCCATCCTCCTCCTCCTCCTCCTCCTCCTCCAGCCGGTGGTCGCCGTACATCGGTGGAGGGCGACTTGGTCGTCATGTTTTGTATGCTAATTCCGACTTCACAACTTTACGGTTTGGGGGAATCGGGCAGAGAGAGAGAGAGAGAGAGAGAGAGAGAGAGAGAGAGAGAGAGAGAGAGAGAGAGAGAGAGACTTCATTGTTTTTGTGGGGGTTTGTCACCGATGCGGCAGGAATAACAATTGCTCGCTGGTGTCGTTGTTGTCGCTGTTGAAGCCGTGGTTTTTGTTGTCAACAGTTTGAATTAGTGTTAGGGTTGTATGGCGGAGGGCTATTAAGCGGCAATTTATTCGCATGTTAATGCTGTCGCCGGATTTTATGCGAAGGCGTACACGTCAGTCCGATGTAAAGACTTATGCAAATGGACAGTTCGACGAGGCTCAGGTAGAAGCATGTCAAAATTAAGGCGTATTCGTATGCACACACGCGAGCGCGCTCGACGTTTTCCGCCGCGACAGGCATTTAGCGATTTCGGATTCTGTCCGGAAAATTTTCATTTATTATTATTATTATTGCCTTCATGGTCGTCGAGACAGGCAGGGACTTCATAAGTAAGTAATATGCAGTAAGTGTGTCTAAGTTCGCTTGTTGAAGTGATTACGTTGGAATGTGAAAGCAGCATCGTTTGACCAACGTTAATTTTGCAAAAATGTGCATTAAGCCTAATATTGGAATTGCTGAAATATAATGATTTTAAATATGAGAAAATAATAATGAAAAAGTTAGGAAATTATATTATATACTTGGTAAAAAGCCAAACAAAGATGAAGAAATGGTTCGGACCTGAAGGAGGACTGGGAAAATACGGCTAGGTAATGAAGCAAGAGTTGTTGGAATGGTGGAATGGCAAGCGTAGGGTTTATATATCGTAAGCATGAAAGCACATGATACAATTCAACTGACTGACATTGACCGTGAGTGAGATCCACTCCTTATGAAGTTCCTTTATACTGTAAAGAAGAAGCTTCGAATCTGAGGACGCCGTAAACAGATTGTGAAGCTTTAACCTTAACTTGAGCTAAAGTCTTGTATTCTCTTTCCTCCTATAGTTATTCCAACTAAGAAGACGGGAAGTTCTAATAAAATTTACACACACACATACACACATGTGTAGTCAGGTAATTAACATTGTCTCTTTCTGATACCCTGGACGCGAGTTCGAATCTCAGCCGGACATCAGAATATCTTCATTTCTTTCTTCCTTTGGAGCTAGGCTTAGCAGTGACAAGTTTTTCCAAAGCGTGGAGAAATCAGGAAGTAAAGAGGACATTGTGATTATTAAAAATTATATATACTGTATATATATATATATATTCATACATATATATTTATATATAAGTAAAGAGGGCATTGTAGTTATTAAAAATGAAATCATATATATATATATATATATATATATATATATATATATATATATATATATATATATATATATATATATATATTATATATAATATATATAAATACATATATACACACGTGTGTACGTGTGTGTGCGTGTTTATCTACGGGACTAAAACAACTAAATCCCAAATAATGAAAATGTTAACAGTCCAATCAGAGAGGGGGCGGCGCTCCTGCGTGGCCAGTCCTCCCCAGCGAGCGACGAAGAGCGTCACTCACACACACACACAGACACAAAAAAGAGGCCCCGGGACAAACAATACATTTAATCACATATTCAAACAGCATTATCTATCTCTTTCGTTATATCAGAGAAACCATCAAATCCTAAATAGACTCTAATGACACCATAATGAAATTCCAGCCCAGCCACGAACATCAAAGCTAATGCATGTTTTGTTGTGGAATCATTCTATTATTGTAAACAAATAACAAAATAACTTTTTTTTTTTTTGCTCCAGTTGGCATTAAAAAAAAAACGATATGAATTATTGAAGAGTCATTCTACGCGGCTGCCCTAAAAAAAAAAAAAGAAAATGGGGAAACGATTTCTACTCATTTTCTAATCTGAATTTGTTACAAAAGGGATTAGGATTTTCCTCATTTGTTCTCGGAGTTTGTGGATGAGCGTATTTTTATTGCATCAAGAGACTGAAAAAGGTAACGCAATAACAATTCTGTCATATATATATATATATATATATATATATATATATATATATATATATATATATATATATATATATATATATATATATATATATATATATATATATATATATATATATATATATATATATATATATGTATATATATATATATATATATATATATATATATATATATATATATGTGTGTGTGTGTGTGTGTGTGTGTGTGTGTGTGTGTGTCGTGTGTATTTATTATATACATACATGCATACGTAAATATAAATATACTAGCTGATAACACGGCGCTGCCCGGGAAAACTCTAAATGACAACCGGTAATCTCTCTCTCTCACTCTCTAACTCTCCCTCACTCTTTCCCTCTTTCTCCTCCCTAACACCCACTCTACTCTCTCTCTTTCTCTCACTCTTTCCCTCTTTATTCTCCCTAACAGTCCCTCTACTCTCTCTCTCTCTCTCTCTCACTTCCTCTCCCTCTCACTCTCTCCTTCTCTCCAACTCTCCCTCACTCTTTCCCTCTTTATCCTCCCTGACACCACCTCTAGCTGCGGACTGTCACTCGATGGACCGGAGTTCAATTCCCCGGCCGGCTGATGAAGAGTTAGAGGAATTTATTTCTGGTGATAGAAATTCATGTCTTGCTATAATGTGGTTTGGATTCCAAAATAAGCTGTAGGTCCCGTTGCTAAGTAACTAATTGGTTCTTAGCCACGTAAAATAAGTCTAATCCTTCGGGCCAGCCCTAGGAGAGCTGTTAATCAGCTCAGTGGTCTGGTAAAACTAAGGCATACTTAACTTTTCTACCTTTCCTGTTAAGAGTGCTGCTTCAATTACATTGCCCAGCATTTTTAA
>JANJGK010000009.1:64257216-64259716 GCA_039081455.1 Macrobrachium rosenbergii
GAGAGAGAGAGAGAGAGAGGGACCATAAAATACCTCAAAGAAGGTTGTAAAACTGAAGGAAATAAAAAACGAGAATAGAGAGAATTACAATAATACACGCAGATTTACGAATTACGAATGAACTACAAACATCAAATACCCCTGCAAAAAGAACAATGGTTAATTAAAATTTTCCAAGGATGTAATAAAGGCTTCACGGAATAACCAAACAATGTAAAAGAGCCTCAAAGACTTGTAAGTTTTCTGTAAAAGAAAACTATTGTGCCGGCTTTCCTGTCCATCCGCCACTCTATTCTGTCCGCCCTCAGATCTTAAAGACTACTGAGGCTAGAGGGCTGCAAATTGGTATGTTGATCATCCACCCTCCAATCATCAAACATACCAAATTGCAGTTCTCTAGTCTCAGTAGTTTGTATTTTACATAAGGTTAAAGTTAGCGATATTCGTACTTCTGGCAACGATATAGGATGGGCCAACACCGGGCCGTGGTTAAACTTTTATGGGCCGCGGCTCATACAGAATTTATACCGAGACCACTGGAAGATAGATCCACTTTCGGTGGCCTTGATTACGCGCTGCAGCGGCTGTACAGAAAACTCGATAGCGCCGAAGAATTTCGGCGCATTTTTTACTTCCGCTCCCACAATTCTTCCAACCGCCGGATCGAGTGACGAGGCATCGACGGCATTCTGTCATTTGATTGATGTTACTAAGCTAATTCCTCTCTTCCATATTCCTCCCTATTCTCGCTTCCCCTCCCCTTCATCGAACAATAAAAAGAACGAAATGCAGAATAAAAACTTAAAGAGTAAATTGCTTTATCTCGACATCCCCCTCCCGTAAGAATTGCGTGCTTATAAAAAAATAACTATTTCATCCGCGAAAAAAATTAATTTCCCCAATTCCAAAAAAAAAAAAATTTGAAATTCAACGAGACAACTGTCAAAAAGGTAAAAATGGGACGAATCGTATCCCTCCCCCCTTCCCCCCCACACCACCCCCGTACCTGTTATGGCATTCAATATTTCGTCCAAAGTCATGCACATGCCACTCTTCGTCCAATATAGTCTTTGCTGGGAGAGAGAGAAAGAGAGGAGTGTGATGAAGACTGCGTTGTGGCAAAGTGAGTCTTTTGTCCTTCAAAATCGCTAAGCCACTTTATAAAGACTACCGACTCGTACCGCCATAACGGTGACATCGTATATTATATATGCACTGAAATTTCAGGCAGATAGCGAAATGCACTTAAGGGCATTTGATCCCCAATGAGCTAGTGCTTAACACGGCGAAATACATTTGACACCCCCAGGGGCTAGCACTAAACACGGCGAAACAGTGTAGGTAAGCCACTGTTTCGCCGTGTTTAGTACTAGCCCCTGGGGGGGGGATCAAACGTCCCTAAGTGCATTTCGCTATCTGCCTGAAATTTCAGGCAGTTCGCGAAATGCCTGGTTTCGCTATCTGCCCGTAACATATACAAAATGGCTATAATTTCTAACCAGGTCCATAAATTAACGGAAATTATAATGCATTCACTGCAATTGATCATTATCGTTTAATCAAAGCATATCATGAAACTAAACAGGAATGAAACTGATGTCACTTAACGAAGAACCATTTGGAAACTCTCAGAGAAACGGGGGATTTGCCTGAGAGAGAGAGAGAGAGAGAGAGAGAGAGAGAGAGAGAGAGAGAGAGAGGGCGGCCGCTGCTATGCCAACCCACTGGTAGACAGCCCAAGATTTTCCTGAGAGAGAGAGAGTGAGGAGAGAGAGAGGAGAGAGAGAGAGAGAGTGAGAGAAGAGAGAGAGAGAGAGAGAAAGCTGCTATGCCAACCCACTGGTTGACAGCCCAAGATTGGCCTGAGAGAGAGAGAGAGAGAGAGAGAGAGAGAGAGAGAGAGAGAGAGAGAAGGAGAGAGAGAGAGAGAGAGGAAGAGAGAGAGAGGGCGGCCGCTGCTATGACAACCCACTGGTAGACAGCCCAAGATTTTCCTGAGAGAGAGAGAGAGAGAGAGAAGCTGCTATGCCAACCCACTGGTTGACAGCCCAAGATTGGCCTGAGAGAGAGAGAGAGAGAGAGAGAGAGAGTGAGAGAGAGAGAGAGAGAGAGAGAGAGAGAGAAGCTGCTATGCCAACCCACTGGTTGACAGCCCAAGATTTGCCTGAGAGAGAGAGAGAGAGAGAGAGAGAGAGAGAGAGAGAGAGAGAGAGAGAGAGAGAGAGAGAGAGAGAGGCTGCTATGCCCAACCCACTGGTTGACAGCCCAAAGATTGGCCTGAGAGAGAGAGAGAGAGAGAGAGAGAGAGAGAGAGAGAGGAGAGACGAGAGAGAGAGAGAGAGAGAGAGAGAGAGAGCTGCTATGCCAAGCCAATGGTTGACAGCCCAAGATTTGCCTGAGAGAGAGAGAGAGGAGAGGAGAGAGAGAGAGAGAGAGAGAGAGAGAGAGAGAGAGCTGCTATGCCAACTCCTGGCTGACAGCCCAAGTTATGCAGTAGCTT
>JANJGK010000009.1:64262216-64267216 GCA_039081455.1 Macrobrachium rosenbergii
GGGGGGGACTTTGGACGAGGAAGGAAAAAGCCGCCTGAAAAACGGAGCCGCGGCTGAAAAGGTTAAAATAAAGAACAAGCACAGCGGGAGCGCGATTAAAGAAACGAAAGGAATACGCCACCAACGAAAGAAGGTAAAGAAAGGGAATCTGGAGAAAATACAGAGAGAAAGACAAGTTATTTTCAAAAGACGGATTTCATATCACTGTAACAGCTGTTCTGTGGATTAAGTGATTAAAGTTATGCTTTGCATAAATTTAATCACTTTAATGCTTTGCAAAACATTAAATAACCGGGCATAAACGTATTATGAAAATATACACAAACAAACAAGTGTATATATATATATATATATATATATATATATATATATATATATATATATATATATATATATATATATACATATATGTATATATATGAGGACAATTCCTTCAGAATTTATAGTTACTGGACGAACTGTTGAAAAGCATTATCGGAACGGAAATGCCTTGAGAATTCACACAAACATTTGGCAGCTTTAATTAAATGCCCTCTTGGAACAGGGAAATTCACTCGTAATTCATTGATATCTAACTTAATTCCTTGAACGCCTTCTCAGTAAACAGAGTGTAACTTCAAAGTTGACATTTACTTAGTCGAATGTCTTCTTTGAACTAGATTATTCCCGAAAAGTTTCTGATATTTGGCTAAAGTGGCTTAGGATTTCTTGGGACAGTACAATTTCTTCAGAATTAATAGACATTTTGTTGATCCGTGGAATGGAGTTGAAAATGTCCCTCAGAATTCACGGAAATTTGTTTGGATTGGTTGACAGCAACGGAACTGACAAATTCCCTCAGAATTCAGAGAAATTTGGTTGGACTAGTTGACTGCAATGAACTGACAAATTCCCTCAGAATTCACGGACATTACAAAGTGACTGAATGCATCCTAGAAACTGAATATTTGGTTCAGAATTCACAATCATAAGGTTATATAATGTTGGAATGCTTAAATGCATTCTCAATATTGTATAATTTCTTCAGAATTCACAGACATTTCGTTGATATAGTTGAATGAGTATTTGGAACTAAGGGGCTTGTTCAAGATTCACAAGTACTTTCCTGAATTAGCTGAAACGCCCCTTGAAACTGGTGAAATCCTTCAGAATTCACTGGCATATGGTTGTGATAATTAAATATATGCCTTCTTGGAACTGAAGAGTTTCTTCAGAACTCGCAGTCAGACATTTGGTTGAATTACTCAAGTCCCTTTGTGTAACTCAAGAATTTGGTCACAATTCAGACGTATGAATCAGTTGACTACCTTCACAAAATCGGAAAATTCCTTCAGAATTTAATCCATTTTGTTAGCATAAAAACTCATGATAAAAACATCTGTAAGATATTTTAACATGAACACAGAACAATTTCCTCACAAAATGCATTGTTTCCAATTGATGATTTTAAACAATATTAAAATCTTTATCACCACAGCCCAACTTCCATCAGATTATTCATAACTTCCCCCGAACAATTTTTCCCTAAAATGTAAGCTATTTTCAGCCATGACATTCTCTATCAGATTATACATCAATCTCCCACGGTACAAAAACAAACATTACCATAACAAAAACAACACTAACAACAACAACAACAACAAAAACAGGGCAGTCAAGACACTTAACGTTGAATTTCCGCTAACAAATGAACAAGAAGAGCGGAAGACTGGAAATGGGAGATCCATCCCAGGCAATAAAGCAGCGTGTTCCAGGAAACCAATTACATCTAAGAGAAAAAGATCGAGAGAGAGAGAGAGAGAGAGAGAGAGAGAGAGAGAGAGAGAGAGAGAGAAGGCCTTCGACAAAGTGCGACTAAGTGGATCTAAAATAGATTACAACAAACTGCACCAGAAAAATACACGCGTGAAAGCGCCAAGGCACATGCAGACACACCTCGGCCGTTCTCGCATGTGTATTTGAGAGAAAGAAAAGTTAAAGGACGGTTTATTTATATATACATATACAAATATATACATAATACATATATATATGTGTGTGTATGCATACACATATAAACATCTATATAAATATAATCATATACATATAAAATACACAGATATATATATATATATATATATATATATATATATATATATATATATATATATATATATATATATATATAGTATATGCATGTGTGTGAAATTGGTAATAAAATAATAAATACAACGGCATTCCTTTTTTAGCTCTGAGCCTAATATAAAATGTCTTCGGACGCTGCACTCCCCATACAGACTATGTGTCACTCTGAAGGAACTTCCCTGGTGACCACTCCAAGGCCTCAATTCCCCTGAAGGGGAACTTGGAGGCTTCTGTATTTTCCAATCTCAGACTTGAAAGTCTCGGTTCCTTCCAAACACGAACCTGAAAGTCCTGGTTCCTTCCAACAGAGACCGCAAATGCACTGCTTTCTGTAACGGTAAATTTCAAAGACGATCTCAGGAACACTGTTTCTTCCAATGGCGACCTTGGAAATACTGGTTTCTTCCAAGATCATCAGACAAGCACTCGATCTTCCAATATTCCGAATAGCAGCAGCAGCAACAGTAGTAGTAGTAGTAGTAGTAGTAGTAGTAGTAGTAGTAGTAGTAGTAGTAGTAGTAGTAGTCTCAAAATAATGTGATCATTCAACAGAGAAATTAAACCCAAAATTATTTTCTTGCAACGTAAAAAATAAAAAACAAACTTGAGAAAACAGCTGGAAGCTTTCGAGAGACTGAATGACTCGCATTTTCGATTTAAAACGTGAACTCTTCTAAACAAGAGAAAAAAAATGTTCACTGTAATACTAAAAATAACGATAATTTTATCTTGCATACGTGGACATCGTTTGAAGAATAAGATAAAAGTCAAAATAATCTACATGAATTAACTATGATTTACCAATTTATGCCCTTCTTACACTGCTGTTAAATCACCACGTAAAGCCACTCATACTCACTTCAACCAATGAGGTTGGGAGGGGATACTGAACTGAATATAGATCCTTTTACTGTACCTCCTTTCATATTCTCTTTCTTCCATCTTACTTTCTACCCTCTCCTAACAATTAATTCATACTGCAACTGCGAGTTTTCCTCCTGCTACACCTTTCAAACCTTTTCCTGTCAATTTCCGTTTCAGCGCTGAATGACCTCATAGGTCCCAGTGCTTGGCCTTTGGTCTAAATTCTATATTTAGCTCAGTTCGGGAGGGGATAATGCTTTCACCCGTGTCTGTCCGTGTCTGAGTTTGCAAAATATCTCGAGAATGGATTGGCAGATTTTCATGAAATATTGTAAAAACATCCGATGAATGCGCTCTTGGATAATATTTCCTCCCATTTATCCACATGGTCATAATATCAATATATTTTTTTTAATATTATGGTATTTGCGGTCACAAACGAAAAGCAGTGTGTGTGAAGCTCTTTATAAAATAATCTCCAAAAAAATCAAAATATTTACACTCATTTATTTTTTATATTTTTATCTACATATATTATTCAGATAGATTCGCTCTTTTATCTTCTACATGTATATGTATCTATTCTGTGGAAGCGTGTTTAACTTTCCGCTGCAACGCCAGTTCATGAAGAACCTAACAGATCAATCAATTAAACCAACTAAACCTTTTAATCTAGTTCCACGTTCATTTCGAACAACAACAACAACAACAATAATAATAATAATAATAATAATAATAATAATAATAATAATAATAATAATAATAATGAGAATTAAAAGTCAGTGTAGTGTTAAAAATACTTATGTACAGAGTTTTTAACTCTGTACATAAATATAGGTTCGCCTTGTTTCAATAATAATAATAATAATAATAATAATAATAATAATAATAATAATAATCATAATAACATCTCGGAAGACGACCCTCTCTCAAACAAACTTCATAGTTGTACCCTTGCCTTCATTCGCCTTTTGAAAAATGGTACAATACTGAAACGTCAAGGAATAAATGAACTTTGGACAGCTGCTGTATAATTTCACCTGTTTCTACGAAGAAACTCATTCGAGAGATGGAGAAACTCCAATGCAAACTCAACGGAATGAAGTAATAATAATAATAATAATAATAATAATAATAATAATAATAATAATAATAATAATAATAATAATAATAATAATAATAATAATCTGTGTAATAAAGTCCACAATTATAAAATAAATATATTGCTCTGTAAATTGTGGATTTTTATTACACAGATTGTTTTTCACGAGATTGTGAATTTCTTAGCAATAATAATAATAATAATAATAATAATAATAATAATAATAATAATAATAATAATAATAATAATAATTTCACACAGATGATTATCAAATCTTCGAAGTATTATAATAATAATAATAATAATAATAATAATAATAATAATAATAATAATAATAATTCCACACAGATGATAATAAAATCTTTTAAGTATTATAAGATGCTTTTCCGAACGGCTCAGCGTCAAGGGATCATCCTTTCCGAGTAAACCCGAGTTAACCAGGAGAGTAAACGTAATTGACATCTTACTATGGCCCCCAAGGTCTCTTACAAAATCGCTAAATTCGGGTCATGAAACGGGTTTAAGGCCGTCCCGTACTGAAGGAAAATGACTTTCCAACAGGTCAAGCCATTACAAACCAGAGAGGGGAAAATTAACGGAATTAGCTGTCCCAGTGGTACACTGCGCAATGATTATCCAATTTCCGACATTGTGTGCAAATATGACATGTGCCAAAGCATAAGAGATTGGGCAAGAGTGAGTTAACCGCGATGCCAGAACAATTTCTACAGTTAAGTATACCTTAGTTTACCCAGACCACTGAGCTGATTAACAGCTCTCCTAGGGCTGGCCCGAAGGATTAGATTTGTTCTACGTGGCTAAGAACCAACTGGTTACCTAGCAAAGGGGGCCTACAGCTTATTATTTCTACAGAGAACAACCGTTATCCTTATTCCAGCCACTAAGAAGA
>JANJGK010000009.1:64269716-64292216 GCA_039081455.1 Macrobrachium rosenbergii
ATCATGAATGTAAAATATATCGGTTTGTTATAAAATCAGTGTCATAAAGTATTTCTAACCATGAAGGAGTATGGAATTTACCAATTAAAATGCATGTTCTACAGCAAAACATCAACAAGCATAAAAAAGGCAAAGTACGAAATCCAAGAGATAACAAGCAAAAATGTGCCTAAGTTTCTTCGACGCAATCGAGTTTTCTGTACAGCCGCTACAGCGTATAATCAAGGCCACCGAAAATAGATCTATCTTTCGGTGGTCTCGGTATGATGCTGTATGAGCAGCGACCCATGAAACTTTATCCACGGCCCGGTGGTGGCCTGTCCTATACCGTTGCCAGAAGCACGATTGTGGCTAACTTTAACCTTAAATAAAATCAAAACTACTGAGGCTAGAGGGCTGCAATTTGGTATGTTGATGATTGGAGGGTGGATGATCAACATATCAATTTGCAGCCCTCTAACGTCAGTAGTTTTTAAGATCTGAGGGTGGACAGAAAAAGTGCGGACAGAAAAAAAGTGCAGACGGACAGACAAAGCCGGCACAATACTTTCCTTTCACACAAAACTAAAATAGGAAGTCTGATATTCAAAGTTCTTCATATAAGTATAACAAACATGTACCCCATCTGACGGTATAAAGTTTAGCCATCTTTTAAAAAAGAGTGAAGTTCGAATCTTTATTGTATTTTCATATATCCGGAAGTATAAGGTTTAAGTTTAAAACGCAGGCCAGCCAATTACTAAAAACTAAGTTTAAATGTACAGTATCCACAGGTATTTTCAAGTATCTCAAGGTACGAAGTTTGACTATCATAAAATCTAAATTAAATTTTAACAGGTATCTTTAAATATCGTAAAGTACTTGGCTTAGTTGTCACAATGAGTAAAATTTGTGGCGCAGGTTTCAAAAGATATCTTTAAATATCACAAAGTAGTTATTATAACTATTATAAAATGCACAGTTCAGGATTCAAGGGTGATTCCAATTACCTAAAATAATGAGGTTTAAGTAAGAAAATACAAATAAATAAATAAATAAATAAATAAATAAATAAATAAATAAAATAAATGAATGCATAAACAAAATTTCCAAGTCCCACTTCAGTCAATAATGATCTCACGATATATCCACAAGAATGATTAAATAACATTCCGATCACTGCAATGCACTTCACGTGGAGTGAAATTACAAGTTCCAAGAGTTTCGTTTCAAAAATAGACATTTTCTGTCGGCAACGAGGCGAGCTCTCTCTCTCTCTCTCTCTCTCTCTCTCTCTCTCTCTCTCTCTCTCTCTCTCTCTCTCTCTCTCTCTCTCTCGCTAGGAAATTTTTTCAGTCATTTCAGTATATCTTTTAGCAAATATTTATTGGACTTCATTAATATGCTCCGTGGTAAGCTTAAACTCTCTCTCTCTCTCTCTCTCTCTCTCTCTCTCTCTCTCTCTCTCTCTCTCTCTCTCTCTCTCTCTCTCTCTTTATAGCGACATTTATCAATACTTCCCTTTACTTTTGGAAAAGGTTGTCAAGATAATATACAAAAAATAGATTCTCCACCGACAGGCTACAAATGACATAATCTTCTGTAAATCATATCTAACCAGACGTACGCCATGACAGAAAGACGTAGGCCACATTGAAATCAATACAACCGACAGACAACTTACGTATCACTCCAGTCAAGACAAGGAGGCGCAACGCGTAATTATGCCAACATGACACACAACAGCACCCGACGGCTTCGACCGACTTTAGGCGTTGCAATATCTAGGTCACAGCCATCACGACACCACCGAAGGATTGCGAAGGTCTGCTGGCTAAATCACGCTACCATCTCCTTCCCTTCGAAAGCACTTGGCAGAGATTTCGGAAAAGAAATTTTTGCAAAATGTATTTCCAGGGAGATTTTACAAGCGGCGCGCGGTGGCCAACGCTTGCAACAATTATCAGAAATGATTTTGAGGGACGCATTTTGGAATTAAGTTTTATGTAAAGAATCGTAACTCATTCACGTAAATATGTGTCAGTACTGGTTACATAACCGTCACACAAACTGAAGAAAATACACCATAACGTAGACGAAATACAAAAAATATATGTTTTTCTAATAAAGAGAGCAAAAATGACTCGGTAAATTAAACACACCAATAAATTAAGTCTAGAGACCACAAACCTCGGCCAAGTCTGCGAAATCAAACGGTGAATGAACCTTTTACCGATAAAAGTAACATTTTCAACTCTTGCAAGCTCTATCACCCGTTGCCTCCCAACAGGACAATTTCATAAATAAATTCTAAGTGTCCCTGAAACGACGTTATTTTCAAGGTATTCTTGGAACGGAATATAAAATTTAGGTCAAAGGCCAAGCGCTGCGACCTTTGAGGCCATTCAGCGATGAAAGGGAAATTGAGACTAAAAAGGGTTTTAAAGGTGTAACACGAGGAAAACCTCGCAGTTGCACTATGAATCAATTGTTAGGAGAGTGTGGAAAGTAACATGGAAGAAAGAGAATATGAACGGAGGTACAGTAAAAGGAATGAAAGGGATTGCAGCTCAGGGCCGACGGGACGCTGCAAAGAGCCTTCAGTAATGCCTACGGTACAATGACGGCACTAACCCCCTACGGGGTGTAAGTTACAATTCACACGATAATGGAAAGTCAAATATTCTGAACAAAAAAAACTCACAAAATTCACCTTACGAAAACTTAAAAGAGATATTTTCGAAATTCGGTGCAGTTACTCAAAGACAGCTGCGACCCTGAAAACACCATTTATTCAAGACGTAAACAAACCAAAAGGGACCCGCTTAATGGATCAAAGAAGAGCCGATGGGAGGGCTTCCAAAAACAATAAAGACAGGAGATAGTTTCACAGATAAGAGATAAATATGATAGATAAAAATACAGTGGCTCCCCTTAAGAAAACCTTTTCTCTTCTTGACTGAGGAAAAAATGTGCATCATCGTCCCCCGAAGGTCAGTGAAATGCAACAGCTGATAATGAAATGTTCACTAAGAAATCGAATCAGATAAGGTTAAACTTCACACCATGATAACGAACTTGCTCGAAACACACTCCTGGTAGTGGGGAAAAAAATTAAACAAACTGAGTATATTCAGCAAAGTGACAGCTGAATACAAACACGTGATAGCCATCGTTTTTCTAGTTCAAGCCGGCCTTGTGCCAACCCCTGCTCATCTGGAGATAAAAATGTGGAGGTGAATACGAGGCCTGGTTTGGACCATTAGACCCAGACTCTGATAGGTGACAAGTGCGGCGTATTACGTGAAATGTAATTTATTTTAAATAAACATCGAAAGGTACTGTATGAAACAGTACAAGATACAAACAGATAAAGACGACTCGATATCAAATATACCACTTCAAAATAAGATAAAGAAGACTCGATATCAGATATGCCACTTCAAAGTAATAAAAAAGATACCACATAAAACATGAGAATGAAATACGAATGAAATACACTGTTACTAGGGAGAACGTGATCTGGGTTCCTCTTACCATTACCCATTAAGTACAGATGAATTGCTCAGCACATGGAAAGGTCGCCCCAAGACACTTGTGTTAAAGGGAAAAATCTAGCTCTTGAAACATGTCTACATTGGAGCTCTTGACTTTTAATGACCAGAAACAGCTAGAGAACCTACTCTCGGATATGCATTCAAATTAGGTAGAGAAATTTGAAGTGAAGCTGTCAAGAGAAAATGAAGGGGGGTGGGAGGGGGGCATAATCTTTGAATGGCCAAAATTGTGCCTTCTTGGTTCAGTATTTTGTTAACAGTATTAAAGCAGCCTTTTCTGTGCGCGTGCTCAGTAATGCAGTAATGTTTATAATTATGGGAGGATGGGAGCAAGATATCTAGAGGTTGAGTAGTATAAAATCTACTGCCACATGGTAAGAATATGAATAGTGAATATTTAATACCTTTAGGGACCTATCCTCAATTTAATCACATTTAAGAGGCTTTTGTACCTATCAAAAATAAATGTTTCGGATATGAAGAGAATTCATACTTGTACTTTAATTAGGTCAGCAAAACACGCATAATGGAGTACCGTTCCTTCACTGAATACTGAGAAGTGTCACTCACTATCATTACTGAATACAAGACCACTTACAAAAGTCTGTAACCATGATAAACATGAAATAAAAGTTAAAAAAAAAAAGCAAGCAGGCTGCAAGGACGGTCTACTGAAATGAGCACAAGCAAAATAATTAAAAAAAAGGGAATAAAAATTAAATAAAGAAACAAAAGCAGGATATGAGGATCAGCGCAAAAGGAGAAAAATGAACAACAATGCTAATAAAAAAAATAGAAGCAAAACCCGATATGCAAAAAAAGGAACATAAAAAAGAAAAACATCTCGATAAAAAAAAACATGAAAGGAAGCAGAGAGTAAAAAAGAATAAGAGGATAAAACGAGCGAAAATGGTGGAAGAAATGGACTGACGATGAACAAACAGAAAGAAGGAAATTATCCCAACTAATCAGCCGCTAAAAGTGCGGTATTATAAGAAAGCTTTATTATATGAGATAACATCGCCTCATCTTTCATCGTGGCAGCTAAAACAAAAATACTTCTATTAAAAGAACTTACAGTTAATTAACAAAGCGTAACCTTTCTAACTTAAACCCCCTTATTTGGAACTCTATCAGCACGACTGAGAGAGAGAGAGAGAGAGAGAGAGAAATCCTTAACATCGAGACGTTGTGTGTACTTAAATAAAAGGAAAATAAAACATTAAAATTTTCAAGTAACAGGTTAGACAAACCGACAGACAGAGAAATTATATATATATATATATATATATATATATATATATATATATATATATATATATATATATATATATATATATATATATATATATATATATATAAGTTATACTGTCTGTTTTGAAAGTAATACAAAATAAAAGTTCTCTCAAAAGATTAGTGGGTTACCATGGTTACCAGATATACAGAAAAAATATTTTTTTTTTTTTTTTTACAGAAAAAGGGCAACAACTCATTTAGTTTTAACTATTTCTTGTACTAGGATTAACGCGTCACTTATTGGCATTACAAATATCTAGTTAGGGAATTTTTAAGCTTCAACATCTCCCAAAAAAATGAAAGTACACTTAAATATTCAGCAGTATTCCAGCCTCTACTTTAGAACTTCCTAACCAAGCTTGAAAAATACCTAAAGATTTCATAGAATCTCATTACTTATGTCATACAGTAATATACGAATCTCGTTAGTCTATGATTATGCCAAGGTTAATGAATACTACGACATATACTTAAACTAAATTATATAGATAAATGAAGTACAAAGTTCTTTCATAAAAATATTCATCCAAGGAATAACTGAGAATTTTCACATCCAACAGACAAAGAGTGCCAACCTACTATTCGTCGACAACCCCGTGGGCACTGGGTACAGCTACGTCGAAGACGACAGTGCCCTGACGACGGACAACTTACAAATAGCCAATGACCTCGTGGCCTGCGTCAAGGAGATCTTCAAGGCCAATCCGGACTTGGAGAAAATGCCCTTCTTCGTTTACGCCGAGTCTTACGGAGGCAAAATGACGGTTGACTTTGCTCTTGCATTCGACCAGGTAAGATTAAAAAAAAAATTTTTTTCATTTATCGTGCAAATCCTTTCATTTATTCTTTTTTCTTATCTTACTTTTCAATTGGTTTTTACCTGTGGAACTATGACATTCTGTTTGAATGCGCTTTTTTATAGTGATTTTTTTTCTTATTCTCTTATTTTAATTTGTCTTATATTCCTGTTGTTTTGGAGGGTTACGGAACTGTGACATCGTGTTAAACAAGTTTCTTTAGCGTAAGTCTGCTTATGAACTGTGACATCGTGCATTTACAAATTCGAAAATAGAACCCCCCAATGTGGCATTTAATATATTTCAAAATGCATCTGGGGATCAGTTTGGCGTCACAACATTAATCCAAATCACAGAAGAGAGTTAAAATACACAAAATCAGACCCCTGCCTGATATAAGAAGACATTCTAAAAAAGTGTATGCTTTAACTAGAACTCTATTGAGTTGAGGGGTAGTGCCCTCAGTGTACCTCACGCGGTGCACTGTAGGCATTACTTAACTTTCTTTCCAGCGTCTCTTGGCCCCTAGCTGCCACCCCGTTCATTCCTTTTACAGTACCTCCGTTCATATTCCCTTTCTTCCATCTTGCTTTCCACCCTCTCCTAACAATTGCTTCATAGTGCAATTGCGAGGTTTTCTATTACACCTTTAAAACCTTTTTACTATCAATTTCCCTTTCAGCGCTGAATGACCTCTTAGGTCCCAGTGCTTGGACATTAGCCTAAATTTTACATTCCACTCCATTTCAAAAGAGACTCCTATTTACACTAAGACTTGGCACCTTACATCATAGAGCCTACCTAACACCTAAACTGCCCTGTGTCCTCAGGCGATTAAAAACGGCGAAGTGACAAGCGATTTTCGTGGGGTGGCCCTCGGGGATTCCTGGATCAGCCCCATGGACTCCATCAACAGTTGGGGGCCTTATCTCTACATGATGGTAAGTTAGGCTGGATTTGTATAATATATACGCAGCAAACTATTTTCTAGTAGTTCTGATATTTAACGAGTAAAAAAGGCTCCGAAGTTTCTTCGGCGCAGTCGAGTTTTCTGTACAGCGTATAATCAAGGCCACCGAAAATAGATCTATCTTTCGGTGGTCTCGGTATAATGCTGTATGAGCTGTGGCCCATGAAAATTTAACCACGACCCGGTGGTGGTCTGTCTACATTGTCGCCAGAAGTATGATTATGGCTAAATTTAACCTTAAATAAAATAAAAACTACAGAGGCTAGAGGGCTGCAATTTGGGATGTTTGATGATTGGAGGGTGGATGATCAACATACCAGTTTGCAGCCCTCTAGCCTCAGCAGTTTTTATGATCTGGGGGCGGACAGAAAAAGTGCGGACGGACAGACAAAGTAGTGTTCTTTTACAGAAAACTGAAAATACATAAAAAGAATCCCAGCACCATTACCCAAGTTCCCAGTACCGTAGAAACAATCTGCGGAAATCTGCGTGTAACAATGATTATAAGATCTTAGCAAAACTGCAACTACTATAAACTTGGCAAGAACCTCTCGGCAAAGTTCTTGAGGCTTGTTAGTTCTTCAATGGAAGGGGTAGGTAGAGCTCTCGGCTAGCAAGCTGTTGGCCCAGCGTTCGACTCTCCGAGCGGCCAATGAAGGATTAGAGGAATTTATTTCTGGTGATAGAAATTCATTTCTCGTCATAATGTGGTTCGGATTCCACAATAAGCTGTAGATCCCGTTGCTAGGTAGCCAGTTGGTTCTTAGCCACGTAAAATAAGTCTAATCCTTCGGGCCAGACCTAGGAGAGCTGTTAATCAGCTCAGTGGTCTGGTTAAACTAAGATATACTTTTTTTTGAGGGTTGTTTGTGCCTTAAAAGATAAGAAGGGTTACACAGACGTAGCCCTTCATAATACTGCAGGTTTCATTCTGTATGCCACGTGTTCTGCACTATTCTCATCAGCATAGTATGGTCTTAAAGACTACTGAGGCTAGAGGGCTGCAAATTGGTACATTGATCATCCACCCTCCAATCATCAAACATACCAAATTGCAGTCCTCTACCCTCAGTAGTTTTCATTTTATTTAAGGTTACAGCTAGTCATAATCGTGCTTCTGGCAACGCTATATGGTAGGCCACCACCGGCCAGTGGTTCAAGTTTCATGGGTCGCGGCTCATACAGCATTATGGCGAGACCACCGAAAGATAGATCTGTTTTCGGTGCCTCGATTATACGCAGGAGCGGCTGTACAGAAAACTTTATTGCACCGAAGAAACTTCGGCACATTTTTTTTTCTTTCTTTCTGTAAATCTTCGCTCCTAAGGGGAAACCAGCCTACACAGAGAGAGACAAGTAATAGGAAAAGGTGATAAAAAAAGAAATAAGAGGGAACAGAAAATAATACGATACACCTGAAATTCAGGAGACGTTAGCGGAAAGCAGGAATTAATTTGCGCTTCGCTTAATATCCAGCGAACCACAGTAATAACTAGGCAATTCTAATTACTTCTTAATGAAGTTTCTATTTCGGTATTGACATCACACGAAATGGACTTTTTTTTTTTTTCTTTGAAAAGAGGGAATCACAACCATCCTACACAAAATCCCCACATAACGATGTAAATAATTTTTAGTTTTCTGTAAAAGAAAACTAATGTGCCGGCTTTGTCTGTCCGTCCGCACTTTTTCTCTCCGCCCTCAGATCTTAAAAACTGCTGACGCTAGAGGGCTGCAAGTTGGTATGTTGATCATCCACCCTCCAATGATCAGACATACCAAATTGCAGCCCTCTAGCCTCAGTAGTTTTTATTTTATTTAAGGTTAAAGTTAGCCATAACCACGCGTCTGGTAAAGATATAAGACAGGCCACCACCGTGCCGTGGTTAAAGTTTCATGGGCCGAGGCTCATACAGCATTATACCGAGACCACCGAAAGATACATCTGTTTTCGGTGGCCTTGATTATACGCTGTACAGAAAACTCGACTGCTTCGGCGCAGTTTTTACTTGTTTAATAACGCGGTAGCTACGACAATTTATGACATAAATCAGTGAATATACCTTTGCTGCCACGGTTCCTTATCGAAATTTTCTCCCATCTAAGGATTCATGTAAATCTTATAATAAAGCGTAATCATATCAATTCACAGTATATATCAACTATCAAATCCTCCATCAGTGTAGAAGACTTGTTGACAACATATGTAAATCAATCATTAAACCTTCGCTATCTAAACTTCCTTCCTGCTAAGACTGTATATACCTCTTTAATAACAAACAAATGACGCCGATTTACGATACAAATCAATCAACTGATCTTTCCTAATGCCGTACGTACTCTCGAACCTTTCTCCCTGAACCACGGAAACCTCCCCAAGGGCTACGTCAACCGAGCGGGGTTAAACGAAGTCAACGAGGCTTCTGCGCAAGCGCAAGCCTACGTCGACGCGGGCAAATGGACGGAGGCCACGGATGCCTGGGCACACGCAGAGGACGTCATTGACCGCGTGGCCCACGGGGTGAACCTCTACAACGTCCTTGCCCAGGAAGACATCTACATGCTTACGCAGAGGTCTCGCAACGAGGGCCCTGTTGACATGACTGCCAGTATGCGTAAGTTATGCGTAAGCTGGGTTTTCATTCACAATATAATAATAATAATAATAATAATAATAATAATAATAATAATAATAATGTCTTGGGATACCCAAATAAAGGAGGCTTTCTTAATTTTGCTTCTCTCCGTAAGCATGTGCGGAATCTGCAACAAAATTACCTTCGATTATTTTGCGTATAAATATTCAGATATATCAACTTTTGCTGCAAATTCATCACAAGAAAAAATACAGTGTCAATAATAATAATAATAATAATAATAATAATAATAATAATAAACATGACCCTCTCAATTTTCTTCTCTCCATTAGCATATTAGGTATCTGAAATAAAACTACCTACGATCGCTTTGGGTATAAAATTAATGTTCTGATACATCGAATTGCAAATTCATAAAAAAAAAAAATAAATAATAATAATAATAATAATTTTACCCCAGAAGTTCAATTAGACAAAATAAGGTTCACATACAAGTTTTTGTAAGTTCACAAAGCTTGGAAATTACGATATCCAACTGAAAAAGTAGTCCCCATTGGTACGTATACAAAAATGTGTATAAACAAAAACACTATACATAAACTAATCACTTGCAAAAGCACCAATTTATTATTACCCTTCATTCTGTTTCCATTAAGAAATTAGTTTCAGCGAAAGAAATTTTACGAGAAAGGTCCAAATTCTCAATCTCCACTTCTGGACA
Organism: Macrobrachium rosenbergii; assembly: GCA_039081455.1. Classification (NCBI taxonomy): domain Eukaryota; kingdom Metazoa; phylum Arthropoda; class Malacostraca; order Decapoda; family Palaemonidae; genus Macrobrachium; species Macrobrachium rosenbergii. The sequence continues at coordinate 64,279,634 of JANJGK010000009.1, forward strand.
GAAGGGAAAATATCTTTCATCGAATACACCGCACACACCAGAAAATTGAATGACGAGATAAATTAAAAATATCAGACTGTGACGCATTTTCTTTAAGCGATTTGTGTCCTGGAGCTGACTACAACACACGAGACATTGCTTTTAAGGAACGAATTACGTTCTCTCTTGCCTCCAGCCACTTTACACCATCTACTTGATTGGCCTCCAGGGTACTTGTACCAGCGTCACGTGTGGGACGACTTTGGCGTGGCAAACGACAGCCTTTCCGACTTCATGAACGGACCCCAGGCACAGCGTTGGAACATACCTCCTGAGGTCGTGTGGCAACAGCAGAGTTCGAAAGTGTTTGACACTCTTGGGGAAGACTTCATGAAGCCTGTCACCGATTCTGGTATGTATGAATGGTTGTATGTGTATATATACATATCATATTCATTTATATATATATACATATATGTAAATATATATGTATGTATATATATACATACATATAAACTGCATATTAGTAAATACAAACACATATAGTTGATATATATATATATATATATATTTATTTATTTATTAATGAATTTTATCACATCACCGTGATTCAATACAAGCATCATGATACAAACGTCCTTTAATATCCAATTCGCTCTACCTCGGAAATAATATATTTTCATATATGTTACCCGTAGGGGAACTTTTCTAGTTGATAATAAGTTCGTTGTCTCGTGGGCTCGAGCCACGGAAGACAAGAACTCAGGACTACAGTGACGCGCATTAAATCACACGGCCATCAAGTGAGGTATATATATATATATATATATATATATATATATATATATATATATATATATATATATATATATATATATATATATATATATATATATATATATATATATATATATATATATATATATATATATATATATATATATATATATATATATACTGTATATATACACGATATAAAATGGAAATATGAGTGCAAGTAAAATATGTTCTCTAGCATTATACCGCTTAATATTCATCGGCAGGTAATGGTACTCTAATGGGTGACTGTTATAATGCTGATATAAGCATGCTATACTTTCAATAAAAGTACTTCTCTTCGTGAAACATACGGATGAATTACTGATATTTTTTCATGACTATTTCGATACATTAGCTCAAGGCTACTTTAATATCAGTGAATGCGTGTGACTATATACAAATACATATATGTATATAGATATATATGTGTGTGTTTGTGTATGTATGTATGTATGTATGTATATATATATATATATATATATATATATATATATATATATATATATATTTGGGTGTGTGTGCATATTTACACACCCACATACACTATATATATATATATATATATATATATATATATATATATATATATATATATATATATATATATATATATATATATATGTAAATAAATATAAATATATCATAACGAAAATTCCTCACGAGCAAAAAATTGAGAGCAGGAAAATTATGTTTCAGGTAGTAACTCATCCCGTTTCCAAACAAGAATGGATTTTGAAGTACACAGATGCAGTATTCATAAAATAAATTTCTAAGTGTCGTGGTCCCATTATCTTGAAATATGAAAGAAGATGCAGCTGTTATAGGCTACGTTATGCATCATGTTCATGAACACATTTTAATCTACTGACAGCTGTCAGTAGATTCTAACGTCAACAGATTCAGAGTTGTTGCTCACCTGGTACTGTCAACAGATTCAGTCGTTGCTCACCTAGTGCTGTCAACAGATTCTAACATCAACTGATTCAGAGTTGTTGCTCACCTAGTGCTGTCAACAGATTCTAATGTCAACAGATTCAGAGATGTTGCTCACCTAGTGCTGTCAACAGATTCTAATGTCAACAGATTCAGAGTTGTTGCTCACCTAGTAGTTGTTGGTCACCTAGTGCTGTCAACAGATTCTAATATCAACAGATTCAGAGTTGTTGCTCACCTAGTGCTGTCAACAGATTCTAATGTCAACAGTTTCAGGGTTGTTGCTCACCTAGTGCTGTCAACAGATTCTAATGTCAACAGATTCAGAGATGTTGCTCACCTAGTGATGTCAACAGATTCTAATATCAACAGATTCAGAGATGTTGCTCACCTAGTGCTGTCAGCAGATTCTAATGTCAACAGATTCAGAGTTGTTGCTCACCTAGTGCTGTCAACAGATTCTAATATCAACAGATTCAGAGTTGTTGCTCACCTAGTGCTGTCAACAGATTCTAATGTCAACAGTTTCAGGGTTGTTGCTCACCTAGTACTGTCAACAGATTCTAATGTCAACAGATTCAGAGTTGTTGCTCACCTAGTAGTTGTTGCTCACCTAGTGCTGTCAACAGATTCTAATATCAACAGATTCAGAGTTGTTGCTCACCTAGTGCTGTCAACAGTTTCAGGGTTGTTGCTCACCTAGTGCTGTCAATAGATTCTAATGTCAACAGATTCAGAGTTGTTGCTCACCTAGTACTGTCAATAGATTCTAATATCAACAGATTCAGAGTTGTTCCTCACCTAGTGCTGTCAACAGATTCTAATGTCAACAGATTCAGGGTTGTTGCTCACCTAGTGCTGCCAACAGATTCTAAAGTCAACAGGTTCAGAGTTGTTGCTCACGCAGTACTGTCAATAGATTCTAATGTCAACAGACTCAGAGTCGTTGCTCACCTAGCGCTGTCAACAGATTCTAATATCAACAGATTCTGAGTTGTTGCTCGCCTGGTACTGTCAACAGATTCTAATATGAACAGATACAGAGTTGTTGCTCACCTGGCACTGTTAATAGATTCTAATGTCAACAGATTCAGTGTCGTTGCTCACCTGTCAGATGTACCATCCTTGTTACTCGACGATGATGTGACCACGATAGATATAAGACAGAAATTATCAATAAAACTGGTAGTCTCTAATCCTGTCGGGTCCTGAGAGAAACATATCTACCTCAATTCCATTTGCCTTGAAGTTATTTTATATATATTTTCCATTCCATAAATAAGAAATTTTACAAATTCATTTGAAAGTTCTTTACTATCACTTTCTTGGAGTTACTGTCTTTATTTATTGAGGGGTTAAATATACGATCCTGTGTTATATTTGTTTTACAGCCTAGAGTCTTTGGAAGAATAACTCATGCTTTCTCGTCAGTTTTCCAAAGTGAAAATAAAAAAAACCATGCTCGTTTTAACGCTAGTTACATGAGCTAACAACACACATACGTGTATATATATGTATGTGTATGTATACAATATACTTGATATATATATATATATATATATATATATATATATATATATATATATATATATATATATATATATATATAAGCACTAAAGAATTTTGCAACCTCATTCTGACCCACTGCCTCTCAAACCTGACTCGCAGAGTCTCGCTCAAGTTCCTAACCCACGATTTCTAGAGTGGCGTTGCTAGCTCCCATGATCAGCATCGGTCAATTTAACCTTAGGATACCGATTAGACGACAAGATATTAACAATTAAGCCTCTCTTGACAGTGGAAAAACTCCTGACAGAAACTCAGCTCCTGGTTGCAGTGTACACGGGCAATCTGGACTTGATCTGCAGCACGCCAGGTGAGATCTAATTTACCTTAATTTATCTTATCTTCATAAAGAAAATAAAAGGGAACAATATGTTTAATTTTATTTGTGGTCCTCTCTTAAGGCGATATGCTGTTACTGGACATGTCAACAGAATCAGAACGTGATGATATCTCTATTTTTAACAGATTTCTGCTTCGGCTCTTAAATTTAATATTAAAAGCTAATTGTTTATCTATACTTTAAAAACAACAAAAATCCAGATTTTCAAGTTTTACCGAGTGCTGATAGTTCAATACTATAACCTGCCACATGCAGTCAATTGCACTCTTTATTTCTTTTTGTTTTTTAAATGCTTTCTTCTGCGCTTCAATTTCCCCCTAAAGGTGCATACCAATGGATAGAAAACATGGAGTGGCCGGGCAAAGTGGAATGGATGGCGGCTGAAAACCAGCCGCTGCACGTCACTGCTTATTCCATGCAAGCAGCTACTGTTCAGCGTTCGGGGAAATTTGCCCTCTTCACCCTATTCCGGTCGGGTCATATGGTGAGAACGGGAGATTTTCTTAGCTCATCTGAGCCAATCCGGGCTCGATAATCTTGCTACTTGTGTGATAGCGACTTGAGTTAATTATTAAGGATATACCCGATACCCACCACACGTACTAAATGAGCAATTGCGAAAGCAAATTAATGTACATAGTAGGGGCCTCAAATATTTATAATAACTGCAGGAGTTGCTTTACAAATACAAAGGGAACAATGTGTACAAATACGTAGAAAATTAATTTATATATATATATATATATATATATATATATATATATATATATATAAATTTATATTATATATACATATATATATATAAATATATAATATTAGTTTCACCTTCCTCAGGTACCCATGGATGTTCCGGAGTTGGCTCTGCTCATGGTAGATAAGATAACAGAATACTCTAATGAATAGGTGGCGAGAACCGACTTCCCGGCTGAATAACTCCAATCAAAGGCTTCGGAAAAGAAGGTTCTCCCGGGAGCAGATAACGACAACTGATGGAAATAAAAAAAATAAAAATAAGAAAACGTGACCATTGCCAATAATCTTGAAAAAGAGGCCTTTAAGCAGTTAGTACTTGGTAGTAACAAGGAATTCCTGTTGAAAAATAAAATTGTCAATATTCATGTTGTTTTTTATTCCAATTTATGCTGATGAAATGTTGCTTATGATCAAGACCTTTTCCCTTGTGACACAGCGAACTATAAGAACTAAAGCTATGATCTCTAAAAAAGGTAATGCAATAAAAAGTGGCAATAATTTCGTGAATTTCTGTGAATAAATAACAAGGGTAGGCAGCATAACGTTCAGGTGGAATTAGTGAAAATATTCAGAAACGGACCTTTCTGTGAAATGCCAGTTTTTAGCTTTCTATAAAAGAAAACTTTTTCTGTCAGCCCCCAGATATTAAAAACTACTGAGGCTAGAGGGCTGCAAGTTGGTATGTTGATCATCCACCCTCTAATCATCGCACATACCAAACTGCAGCCCTCTAGCCTTAGTAATTTTCATTTTATATAAGGTTAAAGTTATCCATAATCGTACTTCTGGCAGCGCTACTGGTACCAACAACATAGGCCACCATCGGACCGTGGCTGAGTTTCATGGGTCGCGGCTAAGAGTTTTATGGGTCGTCACTGAGGCCACCACCGGACAGAAGACTCGATTGCGCCGAAGAAACTTCGGCGCATTTTTTACATCTTTTCCCCTTCCCTCACTCGGAAACTAAGGGATTAAGTTGGCATTAAAATCAGGAAACATCCAGTTTGCCAAGTTCTACCAACTGAACCAAGAACAATATTCCTTGAATACATAATTGGCTTTTGTATTTCATGATGAAAATTACAAAAACTGAGGCCAGATTATTCATCTTTTTAAATATTCATTGAAAATACCTGAAAATAATGAAATCCAACGGAGTTAACAAATATTCTGGTATTGCTGAGGCAATATACGCCCCCTTAACGATCTCTGACCAACTTCACCTAAGTCTTTACAAAAAAAGTAAAAAATGCTCCGAAGTTTCTTCGGCGCAATCGAGTTTTCTGTACAGCGTATAATCAAGGCCACCGGTGATCTCGGTATAATGCTGTATGAGCCTCGTCCCATGAAACTTTAACCACGGCCCGATGGGGGCCTGTCCTATATCGTTGGCATACGCACGATTATGGCTAACTTTAACCTTAAACAAAATAAAAATTACTAAAGCTATAGGGCTGCAGTTTGGTATGTTTGATGATTGGAGGGTGGATGATCAACATACCAATTTGCAGCCCTCTAGCCTCAATAGTTTTTAAGATCCGAGGGCGGACAGAAAAAGTGCGGACGGACAGACAAAGCGGGCACAGTAGTTTTCTTTTACAGAAAACAAAAACTGATTAACTGTAACAATGACAGAACAGATAGACAAACGATCTGTCTTCGTTCATATGTTTCCACGACGATCTACTTTTGTACCGTATGGTAATGAAATATCTCCAAACATTAAGAGCTGGAGGAAGAAGGAAAATCTGACAGACGCATTGATGGACAGTCATTTGGACGGAAAGTCTGTCGACATCCGTTCAGGTACAACTAAGTATTATGGTCTGCTTCCTTACCAAGTTTGACTGGTATCCCCCTAACCACGTAGGATGAGTTGTGATGACAAGGATATGTGACAGACACAATCACAGAAAGTTTTCCTGTAAAAACATGTATGGATGGTGGTCTCTGCCACTGTCCCAAGTTCGATTAAAATCTCTTAGACCATGGAAGAGGAGCTGTGATGACAAGGTAAGCGTGACAGAAAAGGGACTGAGACACAGATAAAAAATAAGGGGGGGTGGGGCAGACACACAGGCAGATCTGCGTGATGGACAATCATATAACCAAGTCTGACTGAAAGCTAAACTATGTAGGAGCTGAAATTCAAGGTAAGCGTGACAGATACACTGGCATACAGATGGACACAAGTAAAAAAAAAATAAATAAATAAATAAATGAGGGCAAATATTCACTGTGCAACGGCGCTAATTCAACCGTTTTATTACTGTCAAGTTTTAAATATTTCCTTGAAAATCCTTCGGAATACAGCGTTCTATCAGAGGGACATATGCTTTTGACAGCTACTGCATTGATTCAGTACAGTTTCTTCTGAAATCCTACAATCTGCGTTGCACTCGCCTCCATCCCAAATAAGTGCCATCCAGTTGCATAAGCTGAATGCTTTCAATTCGAGAGGTTTCCCAAAGCTGGAAGAGACACTGTCACAAAGAGGAGGTGGATGAGGAGCTTGGTAAGATCAAGGGTGCAGAAGATCTTGATAGATGTCGATGGAAAGTTGAAGAGGTTGAAAGGTGGGTGTCTCCGGGATGTCGGGATTAACTGCTAAAAAGCTCGACGTCGCTTAAGTTTTCTGTCACGAACGCTGAGACAGGATTAAAACAGCTGTATACACAATTACGTTTTCTGTCACATACAAAAGCAAACAGTTCTTTCATTTTATATACAAATCAATTACGATCAAAATAAAGAGTTAGCATGAAAGCTGACAATGGATTAAAGCATTTATCTTAATACATATCAGTGTGGACAAAAATAAAGACGAAATAAATTCATCATGAATGTTGAGACAGATTCAAAACGGTTACACACTCATGTTTTCTGTCACACAACAATAAACTGTCCATATTTTAAAAATACCTATTAGTGACGATAAAAATAAACTCAAAATAAATCCTGGATTCAAATCAGAACACTGATCCATGAAAAAATATAAAAAAAATCATTTCTTAAAGCCATGGGAACCTTTTCAATGTTATAAATTGCGTAAAATCTGCTCCTTGGTATTTAGATAATCCTACAAACATGTAGACAGATAGACAGGCAAATAAAACAAAAGGGGAAAGATTAATCTTTTTTGGAGATAACGAAAACGTGAGAGCAATAGGGGTGAAACCCAGCAAGTTGTTTATCATAAGACAATTAAAAAAAATAAAAGAAGTTGGTTAATAAATGTGTTGAACATAAGAACTTGTTTTGTGATTTTTTTAATCATCAAAAAGTTGTTTAATGTGGCCACAAAACCACATTTCTAGCCTTTGAGAAGGCTCAGTATTTGTTTTAAATGAGGGATGAGATCAAATAAGGACCAGGAAGAAAAGTAAAAGAAAAAATAACTATGCAGTCGTAATACCACATACCATCAGTAGCGCAACTCACTTTACGCGGTACCTCTCCCACGGGCAGAGTTGGCTGACGCAAGAGTTCACGAGACCCTTATAAATCTGAAGTTCATGAAACTGGACATAAAGATTACGAGTCACGTGCTGACTAAGCGTGGAGAATGTAACCGAGGGGTCTCGGATTTTGTAAGATGTAACTCTTAGACTGTAACTTCCTTAGAGGTGATGATAGGATTAAATGACCCGTAACATAAGTAAAACCTTGTGGTGAAAAGTTCACACAGTTTTACATCACACTCCGTCCAGAACAGATATGTCAGAATTTTAGTCATTCTATAGAATAAACTGATCAAAATATGTAACAAAAATAAAAGTGTGGGCTTCGTAATTCACCATAAAGCTTCCAAACTTATTGGTGTACATTGAAATTACGTGCATAACCAAATACCTCAAAAATTACAATACCTTTATTGTCCTTAATTTTACAACGGCATATTATTTAACATTACATTTCAACAAGCCAGGGACGTAAAATATAACAAAATAATAAAACAAAATAGTCCTTTCTAATAAGCAGTCCTTAATTTTCCAAACAGTAAGGCCAGACAGTTTGGGAAAAAAATGAAAAAGACAAATTTCCGTCCGTCTGAATTGACTGATTTATTAGCTTCTGTAAACTTACTACGCAAAAAAAGGTCATGAACGCTATAAATATGTTTGACTATAAATAACTTGAAAAATAAGACAAAAAAACAAGGTGTCACATATGAATAAAAGATTAATTTATTCAAAATGAGGTCGTGAAAATTATGATAATGGACACGAGAGTTAAACTCTATGCTATCACTACTTTGAACTTAAATTTAAGAAGGTAACCACCTAATCGACCTTTAAACTTTTTCATCAGCCTCTCCAAAAGCAAACAGCGTTGAACTTGCGAGTTGGTATTGTGATATCAAGTTCCTTGCATCGTAAGATTTCCAGCATCATTCAGTAAACAAAGTAATGGCGAACGTCCCTAAAATAAGTCAGGAAAAGGGGCGTTCATTAAATAATGCATTTTGAAGTCCTTGTAGCATACCTCGACCTAATTCTGAATCAAATGGCAAGCGTCACTGAGTTGTTTTGATACAAAATTCGTTATCACTGGTAGGCTTCAATACTATTCTAAAGTTCCTTGCTACGTCGACTTCTTATTTCTCTATTTATACAAGTTTGCTGCTTTATCTCGATTCTGTTATCTTCTGTTTCCCATTTTTTTTTTAATTGTTTTCAAAATCTTGCCTGTAAGTGAATGGCCGTCTAAGATCATCCAAGTAATTGTTTGTAAATGTTGAATAATAATAATAATAATAATAATAATAATAATAATAATAATAATAATAATAATAATAATAATAATAATAATATCAATAATAATATCTCGGAAGAAGTCCCTCTTTTAAGCAAACTTCTTTTTAATGAAATAATAATAAAAATAATAATAATAATAATAATAATAATAATAATAATAATAATAATGATGATGATGAATGAATATGGTGAATAGTACATTATTCAAAGCTATCTGATACCGGAAATAAAATCTTTTTAAGATTTTAAGAATGTAGAACAGCTACTATATATGCAATAACACTAAATCTAAACCACAAATATCCGTACACCTTTTGACACTCTCTGCGCAGCAAAACTTTATGAACCAAGCTTAAAAAATATGACAACAACGTCTCCTATTCCCTCATAAACAGCCAACGCATTGAACTGAATATAGAATTTAGGCCAAAGGCCAAGCACTGGGACCTATGAGGTCATTCAGCGCTGAAACAGAAATTGACAGTAATGGTTTGAAAGGTATAACAGGAGGAAAACCTCGCAGATGAACTATGAATCAATTGTTAGGAGAGGGTGGAAAGTAAGATGGAAGAAAGAAAATATGAAAGGAGGTACAGTAAAAGGAATGAAAAGGGGTTGCAGCTAGGGGTCGAGGGCACGTTGCAGAGAACCTTAAGTCATGCCTACAGTGCACCGCATGTGATGCACTGACGGCGCTACCCACCTTATTGTTCGTAGACAACCCCGTCGGAGTCGGGTACAGCTACGTCGAAAATGACAGCGCCCTGGTCAGAAACCAGGATTAACAATTCGCAAATAGCTGATGACCTCGTGACCTGCGTCAAGGAGATCTTCAAGGTCAAACCTGATTTGGAGACGATGCCTTTCTGCTTTTATGCACAGTCCTACTGAGGCAACATGCTTTCCACCACGTAAGGACGGCCAGTTCACTTGTCACAAACTCTTCTTCGTTAATTAATCAGTTTTATTAAGGTGAGTATAAATTATTGGCGACGAGGTTATCAGTTTTATTAACGTAATTCCAAATTATTGGCGACACAATTAGATGACTTAAAATACCATCCAGAAATATAACGTGGACGAGGCCACGGACCTTCGACATGTAAGATACACGAGCTTTATAATCATGGATCCCACAGAGCCTTTAGTTTAATCAAAGTTATTAAAGTAAAAAGGTGCAATAACTGCTTCAGTCATGGAACTTATACAGCTCGTTGAAGAGGTAGCTACAACACAGTCGGAGACAAAATTATTACAACTTACGTTCCTATTTCCCAGTAGGGTAAGGACAATATACAAAACCTAATGTACTTCGCAGTTTTAGAATTGATATCCTTATGACAGATTTTATTTTATCATATTATTTTTTATTTTGCGTTTCGGATAATATGTCTTAATCTCTGTTGCTTTTTTAACATTATTCCCTACCGAAAAACACAACGGTCAAAATTTGCCCAGTAAACAAATTGTACTCGATAGATATAATGTGGCAGATGAAACCGAAGCAGCCACTGAACAACGTGTACCCAACACATAAATTGTACTACAACAAATAAAATGTACCCAATAAACATAATGTACCCAATGTACAAATCAACAAACGTACCCAGTGGACAAAATGTACTCATCAGATAAATGTACCAAATTAACAAAATGTACCCATCAGATAAATGTACCCAATGGACAAAATGCACCCAATGAACAAAATGTGACCAACAGACAAATCATATCCATTTGGTATGGGTACATTTTGTGCACTAAGTGCATTTTGTTCTTTGGGTATAGTTAGGTTGCTCAGTACATCTAGTCCTCTGGGTATATTTCCTCAATTGTGCGTCTTTGTATCGAGATATTTTGCATAAAAAACCAAACGCAAATAAAGACTATTTCACTTGTACCACCAGTTTTAAAAAGAAATCAATCAATCAACCGCTGCTTGTCTGTGTCTTCAGGCGATCCAAAAGGGCGAGGTAAGAAGCTCCTTTGCCAGAGTGCCACTTGGGAATTCCTGGAGAAGCCCTAAGGACTCCAAGGAAGGCTGAGGTCCTTTTCTTTATAACATGGTAAGTCGGGCAAATCAGTGGGTACTCGTTATCATAATGCCAATAATTCTTAACATGGTCCATCCAGGACCCACTAACCATCATAGCTTATACAAAGAGCTCTCTAAAGCTTCGTCAGTTCTCGTAGCCAATGACAGCTGAGCAGCAGGATCTTGAAAGCTCTGTATAGATTTGAATAATTCCAGTAAGACGCATTTTATACGTGGAGTTTTTTACCCGTAGACTACTGATGTAACAAAGTGAAAGAAATATAACGACGCATTGTATTGTATCATATGTAAGTATATAAATTACATACTGTGTATATGTATATGTGTATATATATATATATATGTATGTATGTATGTATGTATGTATGTATGTATGTATGTATGTATGTATGTATGGGCCTCAGTAATACAGTGGTTCCGACCTCGCCTAAAACTACGAGAGACCAGAAATTAATCCCAATGAGGAGAAGCGATTAACACTGTTTCCTTACAAAAACAATGTACCCATATTGACCTGAACAGTGAATCAGGGACCTCTTGGTTAGTAAACGGATGAGGGGGGGGGGCGGTTTGCATTCAAGGTTAGAAAGGGCATCGGGCTAGCGACTACATCCCAGAAATTTACTGGAAAGCGGAGGCTTATCAACCTCTAAAGCACCAGTTTCTAATTGGAAAAGACGTGTGTATACACACACACACATCTGATGTGTATGTGTGTGTGTGTGTATATATATATATATATATATATATATATATATATATATATATATATATATATATATATATATATATATATATATATATATATATATGTAGACATATTTATACATGCTACTTGGGCATATTTTCTCTCTTTTACAATTCCTACTTGAATCTATGGCAATATTTGCAGGGACTATCTTTTTATCTGGACTTTGAATCAGTATACTTCATTTCTTCGCCAGGCGAGCTTCTCAGGAATAAGGAAAAATAATTCACGTTTCTTTCCTAATTCCCAAGAAGCTTGCCTCACGAGAAAAAGCATAATCATTGACTGATTCAAAGTCTAGATAAAGAGACAGTCTCTGCAAATAATGCCGCTGACATCAATATGACTATATATATATATATATATATATATATATATATATATATATATATATATATATATATATATGTATATATATATATATATATATATATATATATATATATATATATATATTATATGTATGTGTATATATATGTATATATATATATATATATATATATATATATATATATATATATATATTACTGAGAGTAAATGTGAGACAAAGAAAAGTTATAAAGATAAACGGAATGCCTGACGAGAAAAAGAAGTACAGAGTGACCCAAAGTCTAGATAAAAGATAGTCTCTGCAC
>JANJGK010000009.1:64297216-64314416 GCA_039081455.1 Macrobrachium rosenbergii
CTGCAAATACAGTTTGGAAAAATCAACTGAAATAAACGGCATAATTTTGCTGGAATAAAAGAAAAACAATAGTATTGATAATCATGTTAAGAGGACTAAGAAGAACAACAGTAACAACGAAAGCAACAAAGACAATGGTAGAAAATAAAACGGAGCACAACTAATCGTAATTTCAAACAGAGTTAAGTGCATTGTGAATCATATATTTATCAATGTACCGGTAACTACTTTGGTTAGAAAGCTTCACAAAAGATAACTCAAATTCGTAGTACGCTCTCTCCTCACAATATATACATATATATATATATATATATATATATATATATATATATATATATATATATACATATACATATACACGTATATATTAAATATACTGTATATATATATATATATATATATATATATATATATATATATATATATATATATATATATATGCGTTCATGATTATATATTGTATATTCCGACACCTTTCACTCCTCTGTACTCCATAATACTATACATCTTGGACTATATTTCTGAACAACACCCGCTTCTTTATTTCATTTGCATTCAAGACCCTCGCTCTACTTCCATATAACTTCTGTGCAAATTCTATACAATATTCCTCCCTGGTTGACTTTTTGCGATGCTCCTGATATCTTTTATCGATCCACCAATTCTGATATTCTCGTTTGCGCTCAACCTTCTCCACCCTAAACACCTACATGAATTAAATGTTTACAGTCTTTCATCATTCATATTTGCTATTAAAACTACACCTCTATATCTTCCACTGACCTTGTAGCTTTACGCTTGCTAACATTCCCTTTCAACTTTTGTCCTTTTGCAAACATTTCGAGACTTTCTTTGCTTCTCCTCAGTAACACCAATTAACAATGATCATCTATAAACATCCATTATCCCACACTGCATACTCCATTCACGACAAATTTGCACTTACATATCTTTATCTTTCACCCTCCCTCAACACTCCACTCAAAAAATATAAAACCGCATATTTCCCGCAGACCCAGTTTTATACAGCACCAGTCACTCTGAAGTCTACATGCCATAACAGAAGCATTGCTTTCGTTATAGGCCTTCTTTGGTATTATCAAATTCCCTCCTTCACCATGCATTGTCAAGACCCTCTATATCACGTTCCTACTGATTCTATTATGATTTTCTCTCATTAAACTATAATATTCCATACACCTGAGTCACTCTCGTCCTCCTTATCTGAATCCACACTGCTTTCCCCTTACGATTCTTTCTGTTACCTGTTTTACTTTTTAAATTAGAACACTGCGTGCTCCTTTCAATGTATATTAAGTAATGTTGTCCCATAGATTTCATAATCACATTATCACCTTTCCCGATAGTCTACAAGATGGAGATCTCAGGAATGAATCATCCACCATTCAGAAAGAACTTTCATCGCCTAGGGATCCACAACCCTTTACTATAAGTGCTCTACGTGCCTTGGGACAGGGTGAATAAAGCCACCCACTTTCCGTCTTCTACAGTAAAATTAGTAAAATTGTACATGACACTGTTAAGTCTAGTGAGACATTCTCTTCCAGTCCCTGACGTTCTTCGTAGCTGACCTTCTCAGCTTTGCACAGTCGAAAACCTACAGTAGCTGCCTGAATTCTCAGTTATGTAAATAGCGAAAAAATCTGTTATAACCGTTTTACTCAGATATATAGTTAAAAACATAGTTAGCACATATTTTCAGCTACAATATAACTAAAAACACAGATAACTTAACTCTTGAGGTGAATGCATTATCAAAATTTTCGATAACAGCCCTTATCACTTATGTATATGTCCTGAACACTACTTGGTTGACATTTTCAGCTGAATACAAGTGAACCAAACCAATCCTGGTTAGCCGGCTTTTCCCAGAAAACAAAGAATAAAAACAAAGCTGTCCAACCTTTTCAATTATGTACTAAAACGAAAATCCTCACAGATTACCATGACATATTTAATTTAAAGCCAAGATTAGATGAAGCTTTTAACTTCACAGCTAAAATCTTGTTCGCTGACTTTCCTAATTAAGTACTTGATATAACGCACTTCGTTAACATGGTACCAGCTGCGATAAATATCACCAGTGACTGGTGCATTTACCAAAAACACGAACCACTTGTGAATAAAATCCAAAAGCTACTTGTTCTTATACTTATGCATTACATCTCAAGAGGTAATTTCCCATACACTCTATCATAGGAATAAACAAGTAAAAAATGCGCCGAAGTTTCTTCGCCGCAGTCGAGTCTTTCGTACATCGTATAATCAAGGCCACCGAAAATAGATCTATCTTTCGGTGGTCTCGGTATAATGCTGTATGAGCCGCAGCCCATGAAACTTTAACTACGGCCCGGTGGTGGCCTGGCCTATATCATTGCCAGACGCACGATTATGGCTAACTTTAACCTTAAATAAAATAAAAACTATTGAGGCTACAGGGCTCCAATGATATGTTTGATGACTGGAGGGTGGATGATCAACGTACCACTTTGCAGCCCTCTAGCCTCATTAGTTTTTAAGATCTGAGAGCGGACAGAAAAAGTCCGGACGGACAGACAAAGCCGGCGCAACGGTTTTCTTTTCGGAACACTAAAATTAAAAGGTGTTCGAATTCCCTCGAGAAGCTCACCAATCGAACACTCTTCGATTCAAACGCTCGAATTTACATTTGCCCATCCAATTTCGGACAAGACATCCAGTGAACAAGCAGAAGAAAAAGGTGTCACTGCTTGCGGACGGACGGGCGTCGGTAACTCTAGCATCTAGAAAAAAAAAAAATTGCTGATATCATGATCGGAGAATTGAGAGGTTGCAGTCACCGCCTACATAATAAACAACTATTTAAATCGACGGATAAATTATCTTCTTTTGCGCTCTCCAATAAGACAGGCGACTGGATAAAATGGCCTCGTGCGAATGATGCCTACTCACATTTTTTTTTTCCAGAGGTCTGAGTGTCAGCGACTTCTTAAGACTTTTATCTTAAGATATTACAATCGTCTGACAAGAAAAATGGATGCTAACCATAATACAAATTTACAAGGTTTAGATGGTGTACATATATAAATATGCACACGCAAAAACACAACATATACGTGTGTGTGTGTGTATAGTGTATGTATTTGTATATATATATATATATATATATATATATATATATATATATATATATATATATATATATATACACATATGTATATATATATATATATATATATATATATGTATCTCTCTCTCTCTCTCTCTCTCTCTCTCTCTCTCTCTCTCTCTCTCTCTATATATATATATATATATATATATATATATATATATATATATTCTTCGTTCTTCTTCTTCGTTTTAACGTGCTTTTTCCCAATTTTATATGGGGTATGCACGATGCCTTCTTTTGAAGGACTTTGATTTGGCGGTGGGGTAGGCCGTAGCCTCGATCGGCTGCCCTGCCTGATATCGCTTAGACCCCGGTAACGAATGTGTACATGTATTGTACCAAATCCCCAGCCCCCTTTCTCCCAGCAGCGAGGAGAACTGGGCGGTTAGGTCAACAGTTCGAGAAGTGTGAGGTGTCTGTTATGTTTTTAGAAGATGATGGAGTGGCTTTGGTTATGTGTGTATTAGTCTGTAACACCCATTTGCTTTCACCAAACCTATCCGTTGATTACATACGTGTGTGTATATGTATATATATATATATATATATATATATATATATATATATATATATATATATATATATATATATATATATATATATATATATATATATATATATATATATATATATATATATGTGCTGACTTCTTCACCAGAATACGTTAGAATTTCCGTTCCCAGAAAGACTTATGCTAAGATGTTGCTAAAATCCCTTATCATACTGGTTAAGGCCAACTTAAGTTAACTAACTAGCAGGTACATAATTCCCAACTCAGATCAACGCGATGCACAATGGGCTTGCAACGGAGCGAACACATTCTCCCGCCCTCTTCCAGGATTCGAACCCCGTTACTCTCATTTGGCAGTTGGAGATGATGCCAAGCATAGCAGGAAAACCACTGTGTGTGTATAAGTGTGTGTACATGTATGTATCTACTAGCGTATATACATACATACATACATATAAAAGCATTCACAAAACTTGCAGAAAGTGTGGCTGTTTATATATGATAAATATATATATATATATATATATATATATATATATATATATATATATATATATATTAGATATATATACATATACATATATATATACAGTATATGCATATATATATATATATATATATATATATATATATATATATATATATAAAGTCTCATTTCTGCAAGGTTCGCCAATACTTCTATTGTTAAGCCTTATCATTCATAAAACTAAACATACTTTTAGTAAAGGAATGATCACTTTGTACACACGGCAAGTAATGACTGGGGGGTGTCATTACCCAAGGAGTGGATGAAATAAATGATCAAAACTTTTTATTATAATGGACAAATTTTAAAGAGGAAACTTTTAAAAGTAGCTGCAACGTACCCTGGTATTTGGCATGTATATGAAATATATTAGAAATATATAAAAATATACATCCATCTTCCAATTGGTGTTTCTGCACGCAACTGTCTTTCATCTCTTTAAACGCCGATATTAGCGTCTTCTTTATATAAATGAATAAAGTCACATAGCTTTTTACTACAAACAAGAAGCGGGTTTACCTGATGCTATGTTAGTAACGGTGTCTGAATCTGCTCCCTACTTATCAAATTCTTTAGGTTCCCAGAAGTAGGTCGTTGGCACAGGCAACAAGTAACAAATGCGCCGAAGTCTCTTCGGCGCAATCGAGTTTTCTGTACAGCCTCTATGGCGTATAATCAAGGCCACCGAAAACAGGTCTATATTTCGGTGGTCTCGGTATAATGCTGTATAAGCCGCGGCCCATGAAACCCTCATCCGGCCGTGGTGGCCTGTGTTGTTGCGTTGCCAGAAGCACGATTATGGCTAACTTCAACTTTAAACAAAATAAAAACTACTGAGGCTAGAGAGCTGCAATTTGGTATATTGGATGATTGGGAGGTGGATGATCAACATACCAATTTGCAGCCCTCTAGCCTTAATAGTTTTTTTAAGATCTGAGGGCGGACAGAAAGTGAAGACGGACTGACAAAGCCAGCACAATAGTTTTCTTTTGCAGCAAACTATTAATCGGCATTATTCGGAATTTAAGGTAGCATACGAATCTGTTTGTGAGAGAACTTCAAACTGCCATATGAAATTTCTTACATCCAACTTCTTCTATCCATAACGAAGTGCCTCATTGTACGTAATATACGACACTGTTAAGACCTTTCCAACTCATCATATCCTTATGAATCCTGGCCATTCAATCCCAGGCTAATCTAGTACAACTCTATGGAATCTTTATGAATGTTTAGCTGTCTGTTCAAGGAATTCTTATCGACCACACGGATTCCTCTCTTGTATTCCAAGCCTTATATAGTGGACCTTATTTGTATTCACAAGACTCTTACTGTCAACCCCTTTATAGGACGTTTTTCAACATCTTATTGTTCAACTGTAACAGGTGACCAAAGAATGCAGTATGCACACACACCAACGTATGTACACAAACATATACAAACACTGAAACGAAGTCATTCGTCAAGATTTTATTTATATGTGTAATACATTTTCAGTGTCGCTTACTTCTTTCTCAACCCTGTGTAAAATCTTTAAGAGAGAGAGAGAGAGAGAGAGAGAGAGAGAGAGAGAGAGAGAGAGAGAGAGAGAGAGAGAGAGAGAGAGATGGATGCATAGCAGAATGAATGAAAACAGAGGAAGATTGGGATGTCGATGAGGTATAGGAAACACATACATACACACAGAGAGAGAGAGAGAGAGAGAGAGAGAGAGAGAGAGGGGGGGGGGCGGGGGGGCAACGACGATGACAGCACAGTTTTTCTCGGAATATCACATACGATTCAGGCTTACACACATTCTTTCGTTTTTAGTTTTCTGTAAAAGAAAACTATTGTGCCGGCTTTGTTTGTCCGTCCGCCCTCAGATCTTATAAACAACAGAGGCTAGAGGGCTGCAAATTGGTATGTTGATCATCCACCTTCCAGTCATTAAACATACTAAACCGCAGCCCTCTAACCTCAGTCGTTTTTATTTTATTAAAGGTTAAAGTTAGCCATAATCGTGCATCTGGCAAGATATAGGACACGCCACCACCGCCCCGTGGTTAAAGTTTCACGGGCCGTGGCTCGTACAGCATTATGCCGAGACCGCCGAAAGATAGATATATTTTCCGAGGTTTTGATTATACAGTGTACAGAAAACTCGATTACGCCGATGAAACTTCAGAGCATTTTTTACCTGTTCATATCTATAGACCTTTTTCCCGTAGTGTGTATAGATAGTACTAAGTTAAGGAAAAGTTGTAAAGTTTTCCGAAGCAATGAAAATCACTTTCACCTTTGTAATTCAGCACATGTGTCAATTACTCAGAAACGTTCACATTAATATTCATTAATTCCTAGATGTATCCTTGTTGCACACGACAATCTCTGGCTGATTTGCGTATTTTTAGTTGGCAGCTGAAAGATACAGGCTGTATTTAGAACTTTTTTTTTACTAGATTCTTTTTCCATATATCTGTTTCTACTTGCGTATACAATTCCATAAATAGAGCCATTTCCCTTGTTCAACAAATTTTGGAGAGATACGGGAATACTGATGAAAAAGGAAAAACTCGGGAAACATGTAAAAAATGCGCCAAAGTCTCTCCGGCGCAATCAAGTTTTCTGTACCGCGTGTAATCAACGCCATCGAAAATACTACATCTGTTTATCGGTAGTCTCGGTATAATGCTGTAAGAGCCGCGGCCCATGAAACTTTAACCTCGGCCCGGTGCTGGCCTATCTTATATCGTTGCCAGATGCATGATTATGGCTAATTTAACCTTAAATAAAATGAAAGCTACTGAGGCTAGAGGGCTGCACTTTGGTATGTTTGATGATTGGAGGGTGGATGGTCAACATACAAACTTGCAGCCCTCTAGCCTCAGTAGTTTTTAAGGTCTGAGGGCGGACAGAAAAAGTGCGGACGGACAGACAAAGCTGGCACAATAGTTTTCTTTCACAGAAAACTAAAAACGAGGAGGAAGCCGCTTATCCTCAATAAAAGAAATATTCCTCGCAAAATCAATAATTGCAAATAAACATTTCATTGGCGTCTGTTTTGTGTTACATCATATATATATATATATATATATATATATATATATATATATATATATATATATATATATATATATATATATATATACAGTATATATGTATATATACACACACATAATACACACAAGCGGCCGGCATGACTTTTTTTTTTTCAAGAGTGGCCCTCAGACTAAACAACTTGGACGGCCCTGGTCTACAGAGTTGAAATATCAATGATAAGAAATTTGTAATGCAAGTGGCTGTATGCTGAGACAGTGTGCATTTTCTAAAATAAAAGTGACGCTTACTCGAAAGATGTATAATCTTGAAAATTCCAGCTAGGTCAAAATTTTGCTATTCAAAAGGGACTAATCGCCATGGTACCTACCCATCAGATATACTTTATTTCAGTGAAAAATAAAATTACTTTTAAACTGACTTGTCACCCTGAATAATAGGTTGAGGTCAAAATTACTTAAAATAATACTTACGAGTGTCGAATTCTGAGGCCCAGACCTCTAAATTTGATCGCTTTTGGAAAAAGACTTCAACCTTGAAAATTACGTCAAGGTAAAGAATAATCACGAAAAATATAATCTCCAGCTCTTAATGCATCTACCAACCAAATTCCATCAAAATTAAAATACCCTCTGATAAACTTGAATGATAAATATGGAGGAAATTTTTAGTATGCAAACAGCTGAGAGAGAGAGAGAGAGAGAGAGAGAGAGAGAGAGAGAGAGAGAGAGAGAGAGAGAGAGAGAGAGAGGAAAACACACGCACCCAGCCAATATGAATTTGATCCCCATATGCAAACGCAAGAGTAGTCTCTAGGCTTCCCTCCTCCTTCTCCTCCTCCTCCTCCTCCTCCTCCTCCTCTGTCCTTCTCAAACGGCGCCACCTTCAACTGACGAAACAGATGCACACTCCACAGGAGGTATTGGTATATACACGTGGGACCTGTGCAAATGCAACTCTGATCAACTCAAATAATGAGGAATATTTTGCATCTCATTAACTGCCGAAGCAGGTAAGGGTGAATTGCGTTTTGCTCAATCTTCCGTTTTGAGATATGTGCGCTAATGGGTACGCGAATACGAAAAGAATATAAGATCATACATTGCTACATGTATAAGTATGAATAAGCACGAATAGGTTTAGCTATCCATAAACAAAATATATGCACAATTACACGTCCACTTAAGACTGTATAGGTAAACAGAGCGCTTTATACGAGCATACATATGTATATGCAAAATTTTATACACAGTCAGTACATATGTACAAAGAATGTACATTAATTTGAGTACATGCATTTACAAATGGGTACATGTGCACACGGAAATATATACACAAAAAACATGCACTTTCAGTTGACTGTATTCATAAAAATTCATACATGTGTATTGCACATTTATACATAAGAAATGTATGAATTAATACATAAAAATGTATGGGTAAATGAGGTACGTGTTTACATAAGATTATACGTCAAAGTGGCGTTTGTATACATGAAACTTACAAAGAATGGGTTAATATTAAAATAAATGATATGCATATTCTTAAAAATGTGTATATCAATCCACGAGAGGATATTAAAACATAATTTAAGAAATTTTTTTCATCACATTGAGTCTGAATATGTCAGTAACCCCAATCAGGGTTTTCATTTTTCCCTTCGTGCTTGATATGCATTTTAAGTTCGTCGGGTGTTGAATCGAGTTATTTTGACACACACTCGATCACGTATCCATAAATGGACAAATTTATGCACAAATGTGTATGAACATGAGAGGGATAAGTATATCTTAGTTTAACCAGACCACTGAGCTGATTAACAGCTCTCCTAGGGCTGGCCCGAAGGATTAGATTTATTTTACGTGGCTAAGAACCAACTGGTTACCTAGCAACGGGACCTACAGCATATTGTGGAATCCGAACCACATTATGACGAGAAATGAATCTCTATCCCCAGAAATAAATTCCTCTAATTCTTCATTGGCCGGTCGGAGAGTCGAACCCGGGGCCAACAGCGTGAACATGAGCAAAAACGGAAGTGCCAATGAGTGCACAAATTCGCATATTTTGCGCAAACCTTCAAATGTTTAGGTAAATTCAGATTGACGTGAAAAATGCATATGCAACTATGAATTGTGCAGTCAGCCAAGGGGGCACCATGGCAGAAACATTGAGTGCTCGACACGTGTTTGCTAGACTCTGCATCGCTCCTAGACTACTGGTCACCAGTCTAGCCAGCTATAAATGGTTGCTGCCATCCGCTGGAGCCTAGAAATAGGGCTTGGTGTTAGAATCCTCATCCTTATAAAATTCCTGAGAAACTGGAAGGCTATACCCTTCAGGCAACACCTCTCCCAGAGGGAAAAAGAGATGTATGGTAACTATATATATATATATATATATATATATATATATATATATATATATATATATATATATATATATATATATATAGATATATATATATATATATATATATATATATATATATATATATATATATGTAGGCCTATATATAAATACATATATATTCTACTGCATTAACAATCACGCATTATTCTATACCACCAGAATTCCTAATCTCCTCTTTATTCCTACTCCCTTTTTCACCTTTGACACATAGACTTCATGTCGTTCAGAAGTATATGGCAAGTTTATTGTCGTTCGACAATAAATGTGTTATATGAGAATACATATACACACAGTAAATAATAATAATAATAATAATAATAATAATAATAATAATAATAATAATAATAATAATACTGGCGAAGAAATCCACAATAATGTAAGTGTTAACATATTAAAAACATATAAAGCATCGCAGATATCTCCATATAAGTGACTCATGCGACTATGAGATTTTTACAAATAACCATATTAATAATAACGGCCTAAAAAAACACCCAGAAAAAACAAAATAGCAAAAAAGAAAGCAACATTAATGTGACCCAAATCCATTTTTCAAACGCGGCCCTCAAAAAGAATTTCTTCCCCTTCTCACTTCATCACTCCGCCGCAAACTTGTATTTTCCAAGACTGCAACTTTCTCCCCACAATCGGATTTGAAACTCGGACTTCTCTCTCTCTCTCTCTCTCTCTCTCTCTCTCTCTCTCTCTCTCTCTCTCTCTCTCTCTCTCTCTCAGGTCTTTGAAAATTTCCAAACATTGCACAGCGCCACTTCGGCAATTCCGAAATGGGGTTGGGGCGGCTTCCTTTCTCTGGGGACAGGATAAAGATTGCTTGTTGTTAATACTGGGATTTTTTGTTGTGGTTGTGACTGTAATGTTGCTTCTTTAGGTGTTGTTATCTTTGTTTTTGTCTCTTGGAAGGTTTGATAGCTTTCCTATTTTCCGTGAAAATAAAATCTCTCGTGAAGTATTTGTTAATAATAGAATTTTTTTTTAGTTGGGAGTGTAATGCTGTTATGGATATTGTTTCTGTTGTTTGTTTGTTTGTTTGTTTGTTTATTTATTATTTTTTTTAACATATGATAAGTGTTCCTTTCTTCCGTGAAAAAGTCTCTCATAAGCTATTATTTGTTTTAAACTTCACTCGTAAGCTATCGATACCGACGACAATAGTTCTAACTTAGTCCTTCTTTATTTAAACATGATAATTTTATGCCAAAAATCTTGCAGTAATCCGAAATTAAACCTTAATTAGAACCAATATCCCTAAAATAATTTTTATCAGCTGGTTACTGAAATCAGCGAAATTATTATCATGTTCTTTTTCTTGCAAATAAACACCATTAGAACCTTTTAAAAAAACAATGTCAGTGGAAAGAATTTGTTTTTTGAATTTTAATTTTACTGGTGTTTCAACTCAAAGCAACTTAACGCAAATGTCACTGTAATTCATTTTTTATCAGTTTCTTTGTAACGTCAGTATTTCAGAAGTCTGTATTGTCTTTTCTCCTCTTATTCCTGAAGGAAGTTCGTATTTCAAAGTTGTTTTCATGTACTTCTTTTCATCAAGCATTTGATCTGAATTTATCTGTCCATGTCTGTATCATGCAAATTTCAATATCTTTACCTGGAATGAAGACTGTATTCTGTAAGTGTTTTAATGTCTTCCATAAGGTTCTGGTGGTGTTGAGAGAGAGAGAGAGAGAGAGAGAGAGAGAGAGAGAGAGAGAGAGAGAGAGAAGAGAGATAAGCCATCTAAACCTACAAACTAAGCACTTACGTCACGAAGACGTATTTCAGAATTAAGCCTGTACTCCCCAACTGTATCGTCTTATTGTATTCATTCATTCTTCTGGGAGAAGGATTGAGACAGAAGCCATGTCACCTGACCACCTAACCAGTTACGTCATGAGCGCAAATTTCGTAAATAAATCGGTATTCCCGAATACTCGTAGTTATTATATAACCTTTCTCCCTTCCTCTGGAATGAAGACGGTAGCCATGTGACCTGACAACTTAAGCACTTATGTCATGAGAACACACCTTGCCATTTTTCTAACTTGAAATGCCTGACAACCTAAGCGCTAACATCATGTGAATACGCGCTGCCATTTTTAACTTTAAATTGCTGACAACCTAAGCGCTTACGTCATGAGAACACACGCTGTCATTCTTCTAACTTTAAGTGCCTGACAACCTAAGCACTTACGTTGAGAGAATGGACGCTGCCATTTTTCTAACTTGAAATGCCTGACAACCTAAGCACTAACGTCATGAGAACACACGCTGCCATTTTTCATACCTTTAAATGCCTGACAACCTAAGCGCTTACGTAGTGAGAATGCAGGCTGTCATTTTACTAACCTGAATTGCCTGACAACCTAAGCACTTACGTCATGAGAACACACTGCCATTTTTCTAACTTGAAATGCCTGACAACCTAAGCACTTACGTCATGAGAACACACGCTGTCATTTTTCATAACTTTAAATGCCTGACAACCTAAGCGCTTACGTCATGAGAATGCAGGCTGTCATTTTTCTAACCTGAATTGCCTGACAACCTAAGCGCTTACGTCTTGAGAACACACTGTCATTTTTCTAACTTGAAATGCCTGACAACCTACGCACTTACATCATGAGAACGCACGCTGCCATTTTTCTAACTTTAAATGCCTGACAACCTAAACACTTACGTCATGAGAGCACACGCCGCCATTCTTCCAACTTTAAATGAAGACGGAAGCTACCTGTCGTAACAGCCTAAGCACTTGCGTCACCTAATCAAGAAAAACCTACACCAACGATCCGAGTAATTAGACCATTTGTCCTCCCTGCCACATCCCAGGGACACTCATTACCGCCAGTTAACGAACTCGCTCACGGATCCGTCATAAACAACGATCCACGGCTTCTCGGGCTGGAACCGACGATCCGTGCCATGAAAAAAAAATTCCTAAAAGTTAACGAAACTTAATTGATATGTGAGACGGAGTGCAAGGCGGAGACAGTAATTAATATGCAAGACTTGCTGAGAGAGAGAGAGAGAGAGAGAGAGAGAGCAAGTTGTTGTCGTTGTTGCTAAATTACGCGATTTCGAGCCAGCCCTTGGTTTATAACAAAGATATATATATATATATATATATATATATATATATATATATATATATATATATATATATATATAGAGAGAGAGAGAGAGAGAGAGAGAGAGAGAGAGAGAGAGAGAGAGAGAGAGAGAGAGAGAGAGAGAGAGGTGAACCAGCTGCGCCCTATATATATATATATATATATATATATATATATATATATATATATAGTAATTAAAATATATATATATATATATATATATATATATATATATATATATATATATATATATATATATATATATATATATAGAGAGAGAGAGAGAGAGAGAGAGAGAGAGAGAGAGAGAGAGAGAGAGAGAGAGAGAGAGAGAGAGAGAGAGGTGATTCCAGCTGCGCCCCTCTCCGAGCAAAAGATAGCCAAATGAGGCATTTCGTCTGTGTCCCTCCTTCGAGTCCTCCTCCTCCTCCTCAGGTGTCCTGGGAAAGTCTCCTTGCCATCTCCCGACCGAAAGGGGCGCATGTTTTATGCCAATTAAGAGCGGCGGAGGGCGAAGTAGCAGCATCAGCGCCAGCGCAACCATCTCCTACCCGCCCTCTTATTTGCATATATTTGCCGCGACCATCCTGCCAGAACTCGCGAGATAAAAGAAAAAAAAAAGGTAAAAATAAAAAAAAAAAAAAATCACTAACTCGACGGAAAATATCCTCGACATCAACACCTTTGCGTTGCGAACGCATAAGATCTCTTGTACTATGATCCCCCAAGACTCGTCTGGAAGTAGAGAAAGAAGAAAGAAAAAAAAAAGAAAAACACGGAGGCGATTATGTGACTCAAATGCGCAATGCAGCGCAGCTCGACGCAAATTCACCGCACTCTCAGCGGAGGCAAGTTATGTTGCCGGAAGGGGAGGGGATAGTGGGGAGGGGGAGGGGGGTGGGGGGTGGGAGAGAGGCTGGGGCGAGTCTTCCAGCCCCTGACTGGAATACCAGAGACCCCATCCAGGACGCCATCCGGCCGGGCCGCCTAGCCTACCTCCCCCTCCGCCTCACCTCTCCCTCACTAATTGGCTGACAGTGGTCCCAGGAAAATATGCTCCTAGGCATTTAAGCTTCCAGCACAAATTATCACTGGAATGTGTCCTTTACAGACCTTATGTTATTACCAATTTTACAGGCCTTCTGTCATTTTTTATGACCGCTACAAAAAGATGAATGAACCTCCCAATACTTTTCTGAGCCACTTTCGTATGTGCTTTCATACGCCCTATTTCCTTTGGAATCAGGAGACCTCTAATGGAATATCACTTCAAATTCTTCTAAGCATACGGGGCGCCGCAAGCATTCGAAAAAACAACTAATTAAATAAATGGTGGTAACCGCCGCTTGGGATGACAAAACCTAATTCTTTTCCAGAGTCAACTACCATCATTTCCTCTACCTGAACCATTAGGAAACGGTTGCCCAGGTTAATTACTCTGCTCAGGGTGAAAGTTTTCCAAATAATAATATTTGAACATGAAAAATTCTCCCTCTCGGTAACATATAAAATAAAGGTCACTCGCTCCCGTTTTAACAACCTATTAAAAAAGTAAACGGGTTATTATGACCATAATAAATTATCAGACGTAAAGTTTACCCTTAATAACAGAGATGATTTGGTAGTATTCCTAAACGCTGCCAAACCAACCGGCATCCAAACTAATTTACAAAGTACTAAAAAAATAAAAAAAAAACTCCCACACGCTTGTATATATGCTGACAAGGGAAGAAAAGTTTAATCGTGATTTTGTATTTTTTTCCAAGTTTCTGTCATATTTCATCCTTCATGCTTCAAGACCTCAGGATGACAAATGACCTGAATTTGACAGTCTGTTAATTATCCGGATCTGGGAATATAAGAGACCTGGACCTGGTAATTCAATAATAATCTGGCCCTCGAAATTTACTGAACCTGACAATTCACTAATAATTTTGGCCTAGAAATATAATGACTTTGCATAGCAATTTGTCAGTAATCTAGATCTAGCAATTTACTAATGGCCTGGACACAATGATTTACTAATAATGTGGGTCTGCAAATATAATGACTTTGCACGGCAATTTCCCAATAATCTGGATCTAGCAATTTACTAATGACCTGGACAACAATTTAATAATAATCTGTTTGCCAATGCTAATAACTTGGACATAACAATTTGCAAATACCTTGTGTTTGCCAATTCACTCTGGAACTCAACATAGCATTTTAACAGATTGATGGGGG
Organism: Macrobrachium rosenbergii; assembly: GCA_039081455.1. Taxonomy (NCBI): domain Eukaryota; kingdom Metazoa; phylum Arthropoda; class Malacostraca; order Decapoda; family Palaemonidae; genus Macrobrachium; species Macrobrachium rosenbergii. Next base: position 64,312,231 of record JANJGK010000009.1, read on the forward strand.
TCTGTATCTGAAAATTTTGGTGAAAATCAGGCCGTTGCAATTAGATACTGACGGAAAACTTGTACTTTACTAATTAACAGATCTATAGACACTTTCGGATGCTCATCTTCAAATGTTCAAACTGAATGATTAATAGCTTGGGCTACGAGGCACCTCTGTCTACCTTTAGAATCTCAAATATTATATCAAAACAAAACACCTTACTTAAACACTAGTTAGACGAGCCAATGCATCTGAAAAAAATTTTTAAATTCTTGCTGAAAAACATGTACAAGACTGGACAATAATCACTGTAGCATTGTCACCTGAAAAATGTTTCAGTTTTCTGATTTTCATATCAATTTCCCTCTATTTTCCACTGCATTATTACCATAAGATTCAGATCATTCTAATATTACCTTGCAATCCAGTTCTTCAGGACGAACCAAATCCTTCCCTTTCGACTTTCGATTTATTATTTCAAGGTGATTTAGGTCACTGTCATTCTATGTTCTAATTCGAAATCTATTATGCAATTTTTTTTTTGCATAAGGTGTCTATAGATCAGTTCATCAGTAAAATACAAGTTTTAGGTCATTATCTACAGTAATTGCAGCTGGCCTGATTTTCACCAAAAATTTTCAGATACAGACTATCATCAATCTGCTCAACTACTGTGTTGAGTTCCTGAATGAATTGTCAAACATAAGCTAAGCTATTTGAAATTGTTATGTCCACGCTATTGGTATTGCCATAAGACCAATTGAACTGTGTATTAAAGTTTATCGGTATTTTCTGTTTATTTTCAATATCCGCTATATAACGACATATCGCAGTATTCTTAACAAAACTTCGAGACCGATTGCAACCCGAAAGCCTGACGATACTCCGTCAATCATTTTCTTCTTCCTGTATAAACACAAACCGGAATTAAATCGAACTTCCCTGATGGAGAAACAAGAAAAAACGAAAGATATTTCTCCCGACCAAAATACCTTCACCCTCCCAATTACAAATTAAAACCTCAGCTAATGGAAAGGACTACAAAACTCCCGGCATTAAGAATGATTAACACGTTTCCTCTTGAATGAAACATAAGCGTAAATGAACAACTCATTCTTGCGAATGCTTCGAACGAGAAAAATGACGTCATCTCTAATTAGTACTCAGATTTGGTAAATCAGCTTAGGTGTGTTTTCTTGTGAATTCGTGCACTGTCCGATTCTTCGTCCCTAACAAAATTGTATTACAAGGGTGAAGATTATGTACCTATATATATATATATATATATATATATATATATATATATATATATATATATATATATATATATATATATATATATATATATATATATATATATACATATATATATATATATACACACACATATGAGTGTGCGGTGTGTGTGTGTATGATGTATACATGAATGTGTATTTATATATATATATATATATATATATATATATATATATATATATATATATATATATGTGTGTGTGTGTGTGTATATATAAATATAAATATATATATATATATATATATATTATATATATATATATATATATATATATATATATATACATATATATTTACATATAAAATATATAAATATATATAAAAGAGAGTAAAGCAAATTAACAACTAAATTTGTACTCCAAAAGTCCATAACCTCGATGCAAGCAATACACGCACATACATACACACACACGCGCGCGCACACACACACACACACACACACACACACACACACACTCAAAGGGTGCGTAACATCACGTCCTTGTTGGACGTAAGCCACTCTTTTCCGCAGCTAATCACGCAAAGCTAAAAAAAAAAAAAAAAAATTCTTTGCAGCGCTCCTTTTACTGCACCTCCTTTCATATTCTCTTTCTTCCATCATACTTTCCACCCCATCCTAACAACTGATTCACAGTGCAACTGCGAGGTTTCCCTCGTGTTACACTTTTCAATCTTTTACTGTCAACTTCCGTTTCAGCGCTGAATGAACTCATTGGTCCCAGTGCTTGGCCTTTGGCCTAAATACTATATTCAACTCGACAAAACTCTGAGGTCGAAAGTCTGACGATGCTCCGCCAATCACTTTCTTCTTCCTTTATAGAAACGAACCGGAATCAAATCAAACTTCCATGCAGGAGGAACAAGAAAAAACGAAAGATATTAAAATTTTCTCCCGACCAAAATACCTT
>JANJGK010000009.1:64314516-64327016 GCA_039081455.1 Macrobrachium rosenbergii
ATATAGCCACGAGATCCCTGGCAATCCTAAACGCCCTAATTTGGGAGCCTTTTAGATTTTCCCTATCTATCCAATGTGACAGGATCCATGATGGACTCACTGGCTAAAAGCACTACAAGACAGCGTGGCTGACTAAGGCCAGTGACCCCTGCAGCTCATATAGATTTGAAGCTGAGGCGAGACATCACTCAAACACATTAACCCCATCTATCATCCCGCTGTCAGTTGACTTCTATTATTTCATGGGCTTTCTTGGTAGTCATCCACTAAGACCCGATGTCGCTTGATTCACTGATCGAATGACCAGCAGGAGAGTAAAAGCAAAATGCATATTTTACTCCCTAGTACCCTCTTACACAAGAACTCTGAAACGCATGGCATACATATATACGCGTCTCAGTTTTTGCAATGTCGTGTTTTTTCTGACGTATTAATAGCATTCATATATATATATATATATATTATATAGTATATAATATATATATATATATATATATATATATATATATATATATATATATATATATATATATATATAATATATAATATATATTATATACATATTCTCTGACGTATTAATAGAATTACTATATATATATATATATATATATATATATATATATATATTATATATATATATATATATATATATATATATATATATATACAGTATATATATGTATATATATATATATATATATAATATATATATATGTATATATATATATATATAATTATATATATGTGTATATATATACAGTATATATATACTATATTATATACATATATATATATATATATATACTATATATATATATATACTATATAAATATAATATATATATATATATTATAATATATATATATGTATGTATGTATGTATATATATATATATATCGTCCCCCCCAAAAAAAACTCAACACATGAATTCAATATATACCGCATCACGTCACGCAATGAAAAAAACACACACACAAATCTTTCTCCCCGCCGAAGAATGGATTAAATCGGAGGGCGGGGACCAAAGACCACAGTGTAGTTGTTATATTATCGCCATTTTTTTGTGTCAATGAAGACATTAAACCCCCCCTTTTATTTTGTCATTTTTCCTGCCTCTTATTCTCCGTCTAAAACACACAAGGAAGTGGCGGGCACCCTGCAGTTAATTCCGCCATCGACATCGACGTTCGTGTAATTCACGAAAGGATGACGAGGTGGATGAGAAGATGATGATGATGACGGGTATTATTTTTTGTTATTATTAAAGATCCCGTGACAAGGGGAGCTCTCTGGAGGGGTTTACGAACCCCGCCGATGTGTTATTAAGGGCTCGGTAATAACTTTGGGTAAATATACACTAAACATTCTCAATACTCCGTGTACGGCCCCCTACCGTTCCTGGTCGATACGCGTATGAAAAAAAAAAAGAAAGAAAATGTTTTGTCTGAAGCGAAATCGTGCAAAATTTAGCTAATAGATCATAAAAGGGGGGGAAAACGGGTATAAATTTGCATATCTTCTGCCAGTATATCCTCGTCTAAGGAGACTCAATTGTGCAGATTTTGTTTATAGATAAGAAACACGTAAAATGTGCATAAATCTTGTCATGTCACTCTACTGCAACTTCTGTTTGCATGTTCAAAACTCAGCTGTCTCGCCTTTATAAGCCATGAAAGTCTGAGAGAGATTTCAATCAGTGAACAAAGAGAGTAGAAAACCTTTAAAGTAACTTTTTTTTTTTTTTAAACCTTTACGGTCTGTTATGAAGTCTAGAGCGCCTTTCATTACAGGGTAAGAGAAGGGACGCACTTCCCCAGAAACTGGTTAAGACAGTCCTTTGATAAAGAAAATTGCAAATGACTTTAATAACCCTGACATGATAGTTTAAGCACTCAAGCCCGGATAAAAACAGAAGGGTGGGGAGGTGCGGCCTCGTTTAGTCTTGCAAAAAACCTTGACGGTGCAGGCTAGGTCACATTATAAGGCTAGGTCACACTATGTACTCTATAATAATAAAACCCGAGAGGAATCTGATCTGTTTGTCCTCCCCCGGGTGACAGTTAGTGGAGACATGACACAGCCACCCACTCCCCGCAAACTGGTTTGTCCGCTCCGGTATGGCGCGGGGTAGGTTGGGGAACGGGAGGCGGGTAGGGGAAGAGCATCCACCCTCCCCTGCAAACCTGTTTGTCCGCCCCGGGTGGGGGGAACGGGAGGGTGTGGGGGAGACATCGCACCCTCCTCCTTCAAACCCGTTTGTCCGCCCCGTGTGAGGGGCGGACGTAGGTGGCGGGATCGGGAGGGTTGGGGAGACAGCAGCCCCGGGTTTCAGCGAGGCGTAGAGCGAGCCAACAAGCTCGTAAACGATAAATTTTATTAATATGCAAAAACGAAGGAACCCTTCGATAATTATTCTAAGTTGCCACTGGCTGCCGGAGGTAAAAACAATAATAAAATAAAAGAAACTCGTAAAAGGAGAAAGACTTTTTCCCTTTCGCAATGATCAGTGTTACAACTGCCGTAGATCTAAAGGCTTCGTGAACACTTTAAATTTTAATCTTATTGCGGCAGTCTGAACTACTTCTCATACTTCCCCTCCTTTCTTCTCAGGCTGTTGTGGAGACAGAGGGCAGCCTGAATATATCTGCTGATGTACAATCGGTAGTACAGTCGTCCTTCTCTATGTAATGCCAACAGTGTACAAAAGTAATAATTACCCCTAAAATTACATAAACCTAAAGCTTAAACATGACTACAAATCAATCAACTAAATTATAATTTCCGACTTCTTCAAGTTCCCGAATACCACCAAATAAGATATTTTTGATGAAGCCGGAAGTTTCCGGGAAGTTCCACGCAGACCAGGATCAAAGGAGAAGATGCCACACAGAAGTTTCGGTAGTAACTTCATACTTGTCCAAAGGAAAGGGAAGCTCAGAGAACAAATTAGAAGTTGAGGAAGTTATATACATGTGAGTCTACGAAAGAAAGTGAGAAGGCGGCCGGGAGAGGGGTGGACATTCCGAACGGATCTTTGAAATTCTGTTCGGGGCTTTTTTTTTTTTTTTTTCTTCTCTCTGGTATGGCTCGGACACGTGCGCCCTGACTGGTCCAGGCCCTTGGAGCTATCTTCGGACAGACTGAGAAGATTTATACTTTTTATCGTTTAGGTAGGCTAATTCCAAGCGTCTTTACAATACAATAGTAACTGTTCATTTGGCAGACGGGAAAATCAAAGATTTTGCAATGTGAACGCCTTGCAAATTTTTTCCCGCTGCAAAAAATCGGATTGTACAATGTGAACACCTTACAAATTTTTCATTATATCAAGGCAATAAAACCCTATAATTACAAGAGTTCTCAGCTTTGTGATAAATAATATCTTAATTTTCTGTTTTATATTATCTGCATTAGGCTGTATATCTTCAATACAGATAAGAAATCAGACACTTGTAAAAATTTTAATTGTACTACAAAGGCAAAATTAATTCACAAACTAAATTAATTTTCAACATTTTCTTCTAGAAACTTGATCGAATTCCCAGTCCGTGAAATCTCAGAAATACAAGCCTTTGTTACGGAAAAAAATCATTTATGCTCGAATAATTAGCATAATTACAAATGTGATTATAATCTAGCGGGTGCAAATATACATAGCCACGGCACACCTGCCTTCCTTTACCATACTTTTAAGCATCATTTGAGATAATCATATTTGAAATGAATCACTATGGAGATCATCTTGAAGATATATATACATTACCATCAGCTGCGATTAAACCTCAGCAATCACCTTAAATTTCAACCCCCGGCTTCGTTGGGGTCACAATCTGTTATTATTGACTTTAGTAATTGTGACCCCTCCTTGACCGGAGTTCAAAGGGAAGATTGCCCCCTCTGATGTGGGTTTTACGATCAGGTAATTAGAGGGTAGTTGGTTGCTTGGGCACCTGCGTCAGTAATTGCGACGGTCGTGCAAAGCTGAGGAGACTGTACGTAACGTACAACGCATGATCAGTTGCAATAGTAGTACAAGAAAAAGTAGCAACTACTACATTTAAAAATACAGAAGCAAATTCGTAATTCAACTGACAAGCAAACACAGCAGCTTTGGCGAAATCGAGTTTTCTGTACAGCGTATAATCAAGGCCACCGAAAAACAGATCTATCTTTCGGTGGTCTCGGTACGATGCTGTTTGAGCCGCGGCCCGGTGAAACTTTAACCACTGCCCGGTGGTGGCCTATCCTACACCGTTGACAGAAACATGATTATGTTTAACTTTAACCTTAAATTAAATACAAACTACTGAGGCTAGAGGGCTGCAACTTGGTATGATTGATGATTGGAGGGTGGATGATCAACTTACCAATTTGCAGCCCTCTAGCCTCAGTAGTTTTTAAGGTCTGAGCGCGGACAGAAAAAAAATGCGGACGGGACAGACAAAGCCGGCACAATAGTTTTCTTTTTCAGAACACTAAACCATACAAAGCACCACAAAGCAATGGCAACTGACACGTTTGTATAAAGAAGCAGCAATACCAACGGACATGCAAAGCAGCAGCAACTGCAACGGTAGTGCAAAGCAGCAGCAACTGCGACGGTCGTGCAAAGCAGCAGCAACTGCAACGGTCGTGCAAAGCAGCAGCAACTGCGACGGTCGTGCAAAGCAGCAGCAAACTGCAACGGTCGTGCAAAGCAGCAGCAACTGCAACGGTAGTGCAAAGCAGCAGCAGACTGCAACGGTCGTGCAAAGTAGCAGCAGCTGCGACGGTCGAGCAAAGAAGCAGCAACTGCAACGGTCGTGCAAAGCAGCAGCAACTGCAACGGTCGTGCAAAGTAGCAGCAACTGCAAACGGTCGTGCAAGGCAGTAGCAACTGCCACGGCCGTATGAAGAAACAGCAATACCAACGGACATACAAAGCAGCAGCAACTGCAACGGTCGTGCAAAGCAGCAGCAACTGCCACGGCCATATGAAGAAGCAGCAATACAATGCGCATACAAAGCAGCAGGAACTGCAGCGTCTATACAAGAGACAACAGCGGCACCCGGCCGTGCAAAACAACAACTGCAACAACCCAAAAAGCAGCAGAAATTACATTAAGCTGCAAAGTAGCAGCCGCTGTAACGGCTGTGCAAAGCAACAGAAATTGCAACGCTCACTACAACGGCACTGCAAAAAACATCAATAAAGACCCAGTAAAAGAGCTGCAAACGCAATAGCACTGCAAAACAGCAGCAACGGGAACGACCCAGCGAAGCAGTTGCAAATACAGCGGCAGTGCAAGAGCAGCAGAAATGGAAACGGTTGTACAAAGCAGCCAAAAAATGGTATATCCACGATAAAAGCAGCAATAACGGCAATGGCCGTTATTAAGTGGGCCGGTTCCTCGTGCCATTTTCGAGAGGACCACTGCAAAGTGCCGCGCTCGATTATCTCTCTCCTAAATTGCATCCCAGGGCGGCATTTTTAATTCGACTGCAAGGCTAATTACATTCTCTTGAAAGGAACAGGCGATATTCATCCTTGTAAGTTAAGCCCGCCTTCAAAGTAAAGGGAATCGTGACCAGAATGTGTATACATATACATATATATGTATGTGTATATATAATATACAGTATACATGCATATATATACTGTATATATATATATATATTATATATATATATAGAAGAGAGAGAGAGAGAGAGAGAGAGAGAGAGAGAGATAGAGAGAAACATATATAGTACACGTAGTACATACATATATAAATAAAGGGCAATGCCACGAAGGAAAGAGAAACCATGGAGCACTGCATCTGCTAAGTAAAGGACTAGTAGTCGAAAGGCCTTGCAGTACTCCATTGTTTCTCTTTCATTCGTGGCATTGCCTTTATTTATATATTCATCACGTTACACATTTTCGTGATTCAGTTATACACAAACAACACACACACGCACACACACACGCATATATATATATATATATATTATATATATATATATATAATATATATATATATATATATATATATATATATATATATGTATATGTATATGTATATGTATATATATATATATTTATACAATATATATATATACTGTATATATATATATGTATATCCTTTACGTTTATGTTATCGTTTTAGCAGCTTAAACTGCAAAAACACAAGACAAATGAGCAAAAAATTTAAAAAAAAACAACAAACGTCACTTTGAGGGAAAATATAAAATAAAAAATGTGACTTGGACACAAATAGTAATGACACATTAAAAAAAAAAGAAAAACACTTGCAGTCGATCAATTTTCCTGCGACAGCACTTGACAATTATACCTCGCACTTTACAACCTACCCCCCCCCCCACCCACCACCCCCCACCCCCCAGATCATAAAATATACAAACACAGGACACAGCAAAAGCAACAAATGATGAGATTAAACTCCGAACAACACTACTTGATAAAACTTGTAGAAAATGCATTACTACCCTGAAACGATTTCTCTCGTATTTTACTGTTCTATTTTATATTTTTATCTGTTTATCTATTAATTCATTATCTTTTTTTCTCTTTTCTGATAACTGATCTCTCCTTTCTGTTTTTTAAATTACCTTCTGTATTCTTTGCAAGGTCGAATTTCAAGTCAATAGCCCGTGCGAGCTTGTTCCATATGAAGAGGGTTCGTCTTCTGAATAATAATAATAATAATAATAATAATAATAATAATAATAATAATAATAATAATAATAATAATAATAATAATAATAATAAAACTAGTATGAATGAAATTAACTTTAGATATTTAAAGCAGGCCTGACCCTTCAATGATATATATATATATATATACTATATATATATATATATATATATATATATATATATATATATACTGTATATATATATATATATATATATATATATATATATATATATATATATATATATATATGTATACATAATACAAATATGTGTATATATATACATATATATGTATGTATTTACATATTTCCATTTCGAAAGCATACGGTGAAATTAAACATTAAAACGACCTCGCCTAATAATCTGCACGAGAGTCTGAATACGACAAATACTGAAATGTATATGATCACTGCCACTAATACCATTGACAATTAATGGCTTGTTAACAACTATACATAATACTATATTTAAAAAACGCTGTAAATGTTAAACTTATGCAAGAATATTTAACAGTGAAAGGTCTAAAAAATAGTGTAACAACGGGCGCAAAAAAAATAACGTGGAAACCAGACTACGGAATAACGACAGAAACCACAACAAAATGAAAAGAAGAGAAAGCGCATAAACAGATTAAGATAAAAAAAAAAAGAGAATAAGAAGGAAAAAGTAAAGAAACGGTAGAAAAATTCAATAAGAGAGAACCAAAAACAGTAAAAATAAAGGGGGGGGGGGGGGGGGGAAGAAGAAACGGCAGACAAACATGCATCAGAAATTGAGAGAGCACGGAAAACTGCGCCGAAGAAACTTCGGCGCAATCGAGTTTTCTGTACAGCCGCTACAGCGTACAATCAAGGCCACCGAAAATAGATCTAACTTTCGGTGGTCTCGGTATAATGCTGTATGAGCTGCGGCCCATAGAACTTGAACCACAGCCCGGTGATGGCCTATCCTATATCGTTGCCAGAAGCACGATTATGACCAATTTAACCTTCAAAAAAATCAAAACTACTGAGGAGGCTAGAGGGCTGCAATTTGGTATGTTTGATGATTGGAGGGTGGATGATCAACATACCAATTTGCTGCCCTCTAGCCTCAGTAGCTTTTAAGATCTGAGGGGGGACAGAAAAAGTGCGGACGGACAGACAAAGCCGGCACCACGATAGTTTTTCTTTTACAGGAAAACTAAAAATGGAGAGAGAAAAATGTAAAAAGACACACAAACGCACTTACGAGGAAGATAAGAGAAGAGAAAACGCAACAGGGTAACAAAGAAAAAATTTAAAAGAGAAGGAAAAATGAAGAAACCGTATTAAAAACATGCATCAGAAATGGAGAGTAGGCAAAACCGAAGAGAGAAATTTGTAAAGATACACACACACTCTCTCTCTCTCTCTCTCTCTCTCTCTCTCTCTCTTCTCTCTCTCTCTCTCACACACACACACACACACACACACTAAAGAAGCCGTGAATAAAAGCATGCATCAGAAATGCAGAGCAAGCAAACCGAAGGGGAAAAGATGTAAAAATACACACACAATCTCTCTCTCTCTCTCTCTCTTTTTCTCTCTCACACACACAGACACAATCGAAAATGTTAAAAAGAATATCACGTGTTTGCTGGCGCGCGGATCATTCAATCTGGTAGCTATTAGTCGGGGGCGATAACTCGAAACACAAATGGTGGTAGTTTAGCTTAAGTGCAGTCACTGAATCAACATGATTTACGATCCTTTATGAACTATTGTTAAGAGGTTGCAAAGGAGAGAGAGAGAGAGAGAGAGAGAGAGAGAGAGAGAGAGAGAGAGAGAGAGAGAGAGAGAGAGAGAATGGACGTACACAGAGAGAGAAAGAGAGAGAGGGAGAGAGTGAGAGAGAGAGAGAGGAGAAAAAGGGAAGTAAAAGAGGAGAAACATTAGACTGCGGAAAGGTGGCTAAGAAAGGTACAAAGGAAATAACTTGAAGAGAGAGAAAGAGAGAGAGAAGTAACTAGGGAGAGGGAATCGGGAAGTAAAAGTGGAGAAACATTAGGCTCAGGAGAGATTACTAAGGAAAGTGCAAAGCGAATAAGATGCAGGGAAGAGAGAGAGAGAGAGAGAGAGAGAGAGGACGACCCAGACAAGGTGAGGAGAGATGAATATGCATGCGAAGAGATAGCCAGGGGTAGAGTAAGGAAGAAGAAGAAGAAGAAGAAAAAAAAAGACAGGACACGAAACACGAAACAAGAGATGGAAAGGAAGAGGATTGGGAAAGGGTGAGAGAGTCAGTAAGAAGAATTCATAGTAACAGAGAGAGAGAGAGAGAGAGAGAGAGAGAGAGAGAGAGAGAGAGAGAGAGAGAGAGAGAGAGGATGAGCAACAAGAGGAACAAGAAACGTGGCTTAGGAATTAGATGAGATGCGTGAGAAGTGAAGCAAACGACGGGAGTGGGGGGAGGGGGAGGGGGAGGGGGAGGGGGGAGGGGGAGGGGGAGGGGAGGGGAGGGGAGGGGAGGGGAGGGGAGGGGAGGGGAGGGGAGGGGGGGAGGGTGCTGGCAGTAACCAATGGAATGGTTAGTCAAGACGAAACACCTCAACTTAAGCTCAGTCATTTACACCTCCCATATTTATTGTAATGTAACTTGCAATTCCATCACTCTAAAGAGTGTAGCCCAACGTGTAATCTGCTCCAGTGGTCTCGTTCTCATACATGCAAGAGGGACTCCCCCCACCCCCTATTTTTTGTTTTTTTTTTTCACTGTTATGATCCGCCCAAATGACACAGTGGGTCCTGGGAATGACACTCGTATGAGGGAATGCTCTATATGAGTAGAGGAGCAATAACGTGCAAAAATAGTTCTTGCACTACATTCGTCCGCTTGCTTAAAAAGCAATCGAGAAACGAACCTGACGGCATTCTAAAAATATATATATCGAGGTATTTTAGTCTTAATGAAATGAGCAGCTCTACGTTACCCGACATTTGTGTGTGTGTGTGTGTGTGTGTGTGTGTTGGGGGCGGGGTTGGATTTACTAGATGTTAAATCACTCCGCCGTGTGTATTTATACACTCAATACCGGTCCTAAGCCTGAACTAATGAGAAGTGAGCAAAAGGTCCCAAAGCTGAATAATAGGTTTAGCAAAAGGTCTCAAGGCTGAATAAAATGGTCAGAAAAAGGTCACAGCCGAATAAAAGATTCAGCAAAAAGTTCCAAAGCTGAGTAATAGGTTTAGCAAAGGTCCCAAGGCTGAATAAAATGGTCAGAAAAAGGTCACAGCCGAGTAAAAAGATTCAGCAAAAAGTCCCAAGGCTGAATACAAGGTACAGCAAAAGGTCCCAAGACTGAATAAAATGGTCAGAAAAAGGTCACAGCCGAATAAAGGGTTCAGCAAAAGATTCCAAGGCTGAATACAAGGTACAGCAAAAGGTCCCAAGACTTAATAAAAATGATCAGAAAAAGGTCACAGCCAAATAAAAGGTTCAGCAAAAGATCCCAAGGCTGAATACAAGGTACAGCAAAAGATCCCAAGGCTGAATAATTGGTTCGGCAAAAGGTCCAAAGCTCAAATAAAAAACAGGTTAGGAAAAGGTCCAATAGGTGTGGACAGAAATTAAAGGAGAGCTCAGCAAATACTTCCAATCCATAAAACATGGTTGAGTGAAAGGTCTCAAGCCCTGATCATGGAATGGAATTGAATGGAATATAGAATTTAGGCCAAAGACCAAGCACTGGGACCTATGAGGTCATTCAGCGCTGAAAGGAAAATAGAGAGTAAAAGGTTTGATAGGTGTAACAGGAGGAAAACCTCGCAGTTGCACTATGAAGTAATCGTTAGGAGACGATGGATACCAAGATGGAAGAAAGATAATATGAATGGAGGTACAGTAAAAGGAAAAAAATGGGTTGCAGATAGGGGCCGAAGGGACGCTGCAAAGATCCTTTAGTAATGCTTACAGTGCACCCCGTGAGTTGCAATGACCACTACAGTGCAATCGAGTTTTCTGTACAGCGTATAATGGTGTATGGAACTTTCAGCCACGGCAAATGGAACTCTTAGCCGCGACCCATGAAACTCAGCAGCACCCCTATGGTGGCATGTGTTGTTGGTACCTATAGCGGTTCCAGACGTACGATTATGGCTAACTTTAACCCTTAAATAAAAAAAAACTACTGAGGCTAGAGGGCTGCAATTTGGTATGTTTGATGATTGGAGGGGTGGATGATCAACACACCAATTTGCAGCCCTCTAGCCTAGGTAGTTTTTAAGATCTGAGGGGGGGGGGGGCAGAAAAAAGTGGCGAACGGGCAGACAAAGCCGGCACAACAGATTTTCTCTTACAGAAAACTAAAAAAAAAGTTAAACAAAAGTCCCTACCCTGAAGAAGACGACTGAATGTGGTATTAACACGCCTGGTTTAAAAAATAAAAAAAAAAGGAAAAAAAAAATATTCTCTAAGCCTCATTAAATGTTGAAAAGAAAACCTTTCGGATGCAAGCAGCAACGAATGATAATGACACCCGAAAGCAACTGCATATACAATGCAGATCCTCCTGTACGATGGTAATGAGGTGTCTCGTGATAGCTTATGGAGATGAGCGCTATTACCGACCGCCTGACGAGGCTTTCGATCAAGACTGAAAACTGATTTCCCGTAGCTGCAAGCACAGTCCTACCTGGACCGGAATATAACAGGTAAAAAAATGCCCCCGAAGTTCTTCGGCGCAATAGAGTTTTCTGTACAGCCGCTACAGCGTATAATCAAGGCCCACCCGAAAATAGATCTATCTTTCGGTGGTCTCGGTATGATGCTGTATGAGCTGCGGCCCATGAAACTTTAACCACGTCACGGTGGGTGGCCTATCTTATATAGTTACCTGACGTACGATTATGGCTAACTTTAACCTTAAGTAAAATAAAAACTACAGAGGCTAGAGGGCTGTAATTTGTTATGTTTGATGACTGGAGGGTGGATGAACAACATACCAATTTGCAGCCCTCTAGCCTCAGTAGTTTTTAAGATCTGAGGGCGGACAGCAAAAGTGAGGACAGAAAAAAACTGCGGACGGACAGACAAGCCCGGCCACAATAGTTTTCTTTTACAGAAAACTAAAATTTAGGCCACAGGCCAAGCGCTGGGACCTACGAAGTCATTCAGCGCTTTAAGGGGAAACTGAAAATTATAAATGTTTTAAAGACGTAACAGGGAAGAAAACTTCGCAGCTGCACTATAATTCAATTGTTAGGAGAGGGGTGAAAAGGAAGATGGGAGACAGAGAATATGGACGGAGGTACAGTAAAAAGAATGATAGGGGTTGCAGCCAGGGGCCGAAGAGACGCTGCAAAGAACCCGAAGTAATGCATACAGTGCACCAAGTGAGGTTCACTGACGGCACTTCCCCCATGGGATCGCAATGAGGACTATGGATATTCCACAGGTGAAATAAAAATCATTAAACTTAGATTGGGTTGTTTTCAAGCAACTGCTCTCCGGGTTTTCACAAAGTATTTTGGAAATCAATTTAATAACCCTAATCACTAGTATCTTTGCTGGAATACACCCCAGCTGACTAACTTTCAAGTGCCTAATTCACTGCTTAGGTAAAAGAGGTACGACAGAATTTAACAGAACTAACTGCAGTGAGTGATATGTATCATGAAGTAAAATTATATATTATACACACACAAACACACATATATATATAAATATACATATATATATATATATATATATATATATATATATATATATATATATATATATATATATATATATATATATAATGTATATATATATATATGTATATGTATATATACTGTATATATGTGTATGTATATATAAAGTGT
>JANJGK010000009.1:64332016-64342016 GCA_039081455.1 Macrobrachium rosenbergii
AATGCTTGTCCTTTTCACATACATAAAATCATTTCTGTTTCTCGATATAAATAATACGTACAAATGAAATACGTATGAATCAAGATTAGCAAAATCCTACCTCATCGAAGCACAGTTTAATTCCTCCATACTTAATATTGGATGTTGCTCTCTGAAGTTAGTGATTATAAACTGAACCTAAAACTGCTACCTTCGCCTCTACTCACTACGATAAAAATAAAAAAAAAAAAACATTTTACAAGCATTATAATTTGCGAAAACTATTTGTTGAATAACAAAGCTCTAATTTTAATAGTTAACTGACACGTATAGCATGTAAAACCATGATTAATCTCAGTCGTCTTCTACACGAGAGATATTACCGGAGATCAAACGAACGCGACTTTTTGAGGAGAAGCAGACATGTTAGTGAAAGATAAGTCAGTGGATTACGTGAGCTTTTTACTACCCAGGGAATCTGAATTATACCTGTTAAAAACAACCAGTGATTCGCCAGCTATTACTGGAAAGGATATCTTTGTCATATGACAAAGGTGGAGGCGCATTTATCATGTGAAATGGTATTGTCTTTTGTTTCATGTTAAGACAAATGCATTGGATTAATGTTCGTTCGAATCTGACTTGTTCCCAATTTAGGTAAACACAGTCCTCAGGATGCAGTGTTAGCTCAAGATTGGTACGCACTGTTTACTCAATTGAATTAACCCAGATTTAGGTATCTACTTCCTAGGGTAATCACTTAGAATGCATTGTTAACACAACTCAGTTGACCCAGATTTGAGTAATTGCCTTAACATGTAAAGTTAGCCCAGCTGAACTGTCCCCAATTAGGGTAACAGTGTCAGTGCGCTTGACAACCCAGAATTTGGTAACAAATTTTTGTATGCAATATCAATTCAAACGATAAAATTCTAGATCAAATGACTTATCCACCTTCTTCAGAAACGGACACAAACACACATGCACGTTAATTCTGTGTAAGAATTGAATTAAATACAGAATTTAGGCCAATGACCAAGCACTGGGACCCATGAGGTCATTCAGCGCTGAAACGCAAATTGACAGTCAAAGGTCTGAAAGGTGGAAAACCTCGCAGTTGCACTATGAGTCAACTGTTAGGAGAGGGTTGAGGAAAATAAGATTGAAGAAAGAGAATGTGAAAGGGAGTACAGTAAAGGGAACGAAAGGGGTTGCAGCTAGGAACCGAAGGCACGCTGCAAAGAACCTTAAGTAATGCCTACAGTGCACCGCGTGAGGTGCCCTGACGGTACTAGGTTACCCCCCTACGGGGAATTCTGTGTAAGTGTTGGTGCGGACACTGATCTGTATAATTTGAGATTAATTATAATCAAGAATTCATAAAATTTAATGTAAGTAAAACAAAAATTTATACTTCATGATTATTAAACAAAGGAACTCAACTCGAAGTGAGGTAAACTCATCGCCATTCAAAGTAGTAACCCAAGTATCCTTTCAATTACAAAGCTTAAAAAAAAATTAAATATACACAACCCAAGCTTCAAAGCCCCTAAACGAAATAAAACAAAACAAAAAATACAATGAAAATCTGAACAAAGGAACAGTAATTATTTCTTGAACTAAGCTGACACTGTGCCAGAACGGGCTCTTGCTTGCTGTTCAGTCCATAAACACGACCACTAACTTACTTATAACAACAATACATTCCTCATTTTTGTGATTTTTACCGCTTATTAAAAAAATTAATAAATAAAAATGGAAAGATTTATAGAGATTAAATAACACCAATTACTTACTGAAGACAAATGAGCACCATAATGTCAAGACAACAAAACGACTAAAAACAATAAATAAATAAATTCATAAATAGGAATGTAATGGAATGGAGTATAGAATTTAGGCCAAAGGCCAAGCGCTGGGACTTACGAGGTCATTCAGCGCTGGAAAGGAAATTGAGAGTAGGTAAGTTTGAAAGGTGTAACAGGAGGAAAACCTCGCAGTTGCACTATGAAATAATTGTCAGGAGAGGGTGGATAGCAAGATGGAAGATAATATGAATGGAGGCACAGTAAAAGGAATGAAAGGGGTTGCAGCTAGGGGCCGAAGGCACGCTGCAAAGAACCTTAAGTAGCGCCTACAGTGCAGCGCATAAGGTGCACTGACGGCGCTACCCCGCTACGGGGAAATTCATAAATAAATCGGGTAACTAAAGAACGCAATGGACTAGCGTTAAACGCTTCGCCGTCTCTCATCAATAGTGAAATAAATCGAAAATAAACGCTCCTTCTAGTGCAAATCACAACCCCACTCTATAAATAACAACCCTTTCTACTTGTTAACCGAAGGAATTATGGCCAATCGATTTAAAATTACATGGATAGACTCCGCATTGACTGGGGAAACCTTTTTATTTACAAGACATACGACCGGGATCGATACCGTGGCACGTAGTTACTGCGTCATTTAACGGCACGACCGTTGCACATGCTGTGTATCCAGTTTTATGACATTTGGATTTTGGTAAAATTATATATATACTGTATATATATATATATATATATATATATATATATATATATGTATATATATATTATATATAGGCCTATATATATATATATATATATATATATATATATATATATATATATATGTATGTATGTATGTACAGTATGTAAGTATGTATGTATCAGCTATATTTAAGCATGCTTCAATAAGTGGATACTTGGACAGACTGCCAATGATACATTTATCTTTATTACATTTTAATAATAATATAATAATAATAATAATAATAATATAATAATAATAATAATAATAATAATAATAATAATAATAATAATATACAGTTATATATGTATATGTATGAAGATGATAGCCCACACACTTTAATACAAAATAATACCCAGGAAAATTATCATCTTATGCAGCAAAAGTTTCTTCTGAACTAAACTAAATGTAACTTATAATCTCATAAAAACGTCTAGGCTGCGTCTTAAGCTTTATAACTAAAAAATGCCTATCCGAAATTACCTTTGAGCAATTATAAACAGAAAAGCCCTAATAAGAGGAAGCTAAGGAAACTTTAAAAATATGGAATTACAATTATATAAAGTACTTTTGCACAGCCCTGTAATTTGCTATCATTATAACTAATCACACCTCTGTTTTGTTTATACACACATCATATATATATATATATATATATATATATATATATATATATATATATATATATATATATATATATATATATATATAAACATACATACATATACATATATATAATACATAATATATATATATATATATATATATATATATATATATATATATATATATATATATATATATTAATGTTTAATTACCACTTCACCTTACTTCGATGTCTCGACTGTTCTAATATTCCACCTTAAAGTTGTACTTCGCAAATACGGAATAGGGCAGCGTCAGCATTCACAGCTCTCTGGATAGCAGGCCTAGTAGGCCTAATAACCAAGAGTTTTGTGAAACAGAACTGTTATGAGCCTCTGCAATCTCAAATTAATTATTGCAGATTCCTTCAGCTTTGTGTGTTTAAAGAGGTCCTCACGGCGTGCTACTCGTGACTCTTCTTATACTTTTGTTTACAAAACTGACGTTATACAATTTTTAATACTCATATCAATCAATTAACAAAAAAAATCAAAAATCAACAGCAGGTGGATATCTAAACCAATCAACATTTCAAATAGGTAACAAAACCATGTTTTACAATAATAATAAACAAAAGAAGTATTGAATCTACGTGGGTTCCCATTAGACATCAAGTACTATTGCATAGCGGTAACTTATCCATGGCTAAGAAGAAAAGTAAAACCGTCAGTAAAAGCTTAGCTGTGACTGTACTTGCCTGTGATCGGTTTTTGTGTAAGCTACGATAAAATATCAATGAAGACCAACTTCAGTGGAAATTTTATAACTAAAATGATGAGTAAAAACCATTTTCTAAAAGCGTGAGCATTCTAGACGCTATTACGGCTGGGACAGGTTACTGCCTTTTTAGGGGGGTCCACAGGGGGAGGGGGGAGCAGAGCCCCTCGGCCAGGTCAGGGTACGTCGTTGTAGGCTAAGTTAGGTTAGGTAAGTGAGATCTGGTTAGATTAGAACCTGGTATTGTAGGAAAGCTTATGTCTATTCAAGTATGAGGAACCTCGAACCTGTCCCAGTCGGCGACTGGCGGGAATCAGTCCGCGCAACTTCAGTAAAGTTTTACCCCCTACTCTATTTTGATAGTTTCTTGGCCTACGTTTCGTAGATTGAGTTTTTTACACCTTTATGAAACATTGCTGAAGATTCTTCCTTTACTCTCGACACGACTTAATACAGTGACATCGGGTTGATATCACATAGGACGCTAAGGACTGTTATGGCGAAGTAAAATCGTATAGGCTAACCTATGCAAGGTTAGGTTACGGTAGGTAACTTGTGATTCCACGAAATGAGTTCATTTCATAATGTCTACTCAATTACGTTATCATAATCAATTACTTTATCATCGAATTGCTTACAATAGCCCTACTATGTTTCCCACGGTCACTGCTTAACGTAATATTCAATCCAATTTTGTCAAAGTCAATCCTCTCATGTACCCACCTAGCCTAACACCCGTCAGCCCAGACTGTTTTTACTGTATACTACTAGTAGGCCATAAAACGTTATTCTTCAGTAACTCCCCATCACCCTTAGTTTTGGGTTTCTTGTCCTGAACTTGTTTTCGTTGATTCATCTGGCAATATGGCATGGTTACAGTTTTAAAATTTGGTGAATCATACAGCTGTAACAAATTCATATATGCTACCCTAGGTCTAGTACCCGTTTAGGAGACCACAACTTCCTTTTATTACTTCCCCCTTTCATTTTTACGCTTTATTTTCGTGGAGGGTCGTGTGGGGCTACACGTTCCTTTACAAATTACAAAATGAAATCAATAATGAATGCAAGCAGGCGTACACAAAAAGACTAGGCCTATTCTTGGTCAAATCTGACGGCAATTTGAAAGAAGCTGCTAACGCCGGCACGTTTTTGCTCATACTTTTTTTTTTTTTACTGAAGTACCGATTACATTTACCATTCCACATACTCATTTAATTTAAATCATACCAAAAACTGAATAGTGGGGAACTTTACACTTACCCAATTCTTCAAAAGCGAAGCTGAACAAACTACGTGGTGTTAGACAAGCTACACGTGGATGACCCACCAAGGAGCTGGTCTAGGTCTAGGTTAAGGATAACCGGTAAGTATCCTTCCTTAGAATCTGCCATGCCTTTCTTTGTCTAATGTTCAATAATGACGCACAATATTAACACACTAACTGCCCGTTAAATTCATGAGAAACTGAAATCGAAGCTCGGTAAACACTGCACATGAAGATGCATCACGAATCGAAACCCGAATGTCAAGTAATGAAAGAGTAAATCGCGAACATAAATTCGCTTTATTTTTGTAGACTTTTGGTTGTGACATTGGCTTTCTAAGTTGTCGAGTTTCGTTGCTATGAATAAAGTTATTTCTTTTGTGTGCATGAGGACAAAGATAAATCGTTTAAATCATGTGTAGACAGAATTAGCGTAAAAATTTAAATTCCGCAAAGGTACATCGTACCTCTGGCAACGAAGAAGAGGATTCTTTTGAAAAGTGAGCGGGATCAAATAATATTATCATTCCCAAGGGTCTGATTGTTTTTCTCTCTCTCATTACCATTGTTCTCGACAAACAATCTAATGCGGATATGAATTATTTGATAGCGTTACTTCATACTGGAAGACATAGTTAAGCCATTCTGTTCCTATACTACACTATTTTTTTTTATATATAGTAAAAACTTTACACTCGTTTCCCCTCTAAACACATACAGGGAATACGACAGTAAAATACTCGCAAAAACTTTACACTCGTTTCCCCTCTAAACACATACAGGGAATACGACAGTAAAATACTCGCATTTTTTTTAAAGGAATATCACAATATATAAACTTCTATTTTTTATTAATATCGGTAAGAGATAAGGGAAGGCTAAAGATATATATTGAAGGTAAACATAGAAACTAATCTGTATAGGAGGTAAACACAAAGAACAATCTTCATAGAGGTTTCTTCACCATGAACTGAAGGTCTTACCTCCTTCATATGTATAGCGTTAATTTTGACAGCTGCTATCTGGACAATGTATATATATATATATATATATATATATATATATATATATATATATATATATATATATATATATATATATATATATATGTGTGTGTGTGTGTGTGTGTGTGTGTGTGTGTGTGTGTGTGTGTGTGTGTATGCACCTTTTCCTACCAGGATCAATTCCACAAGTTATATATAAACTTCCCGGCTCTCCGCCTTTGGTATATGAGGCTGCCAACTTCATGCCTTTCTCCATCCTGCCTTATGACCAACCATAGTCAAAGGACTACCAGGTACTTAACTTATTACTTACATCAACAGAAGCAAGATGGGCTTTTCAAAAACCTGGCCTAAACCGCTTATGACCCACACTGAGATCGGACTTAGTTCTGTCTAGAGAAACACACACATATTTATGTATATGTATATGTATATATATATATATATATATATATATATATATATATATATATGTTTATTGTGATACACACACACACACACACACACATATATATATATATATATATACACACAGTATATATATATATATATATATATATATATATATATATATTTATATATATATATATATATATATATATTTGTGTGTGCGTGCCGCATGAATGTTGTTAATATGTTTAAGTGTGTATATCATTCACTGTTTAAATATTAAAACAATATATGCTGGCATGAGTGCTTTCAATTTATGTGTATGGGGGTGGGTGTGTGCGTGTGTGGACGTAAGTACATGCACATACACGCACCGATAGCAACATCAAAAGAACAATGGAAATACCAAATATATGCACCATTAAAATGTAGCCTTTGACGTATGATGTACACGAAACTACCAGATATATTCTCATATGATACTAAATCACCCACGCAAATACCTTGTCAACGCCCCGGGCCTTGATGTTTACCCATTCCCGCCGATATAAAGATTTCTGATAAAAAAAATATTTTAGGAAGAATTATGGGTCCAATACTTTTTTTTAAATCGAATCCACATTCCGGAATTATTTTTTCTGTTTTAGCTGATTCAATGAAAGGTATGAAGATAAGTGATAACAAATTATCACGCGTATAAAGAAAAATAAATAATGTAACGTGAATTACAGTGTACGACTGATATTACAATAATGTTACAGTCAAATACGAAACGCAAAGCGTGTCATAAATATCTAAAATATCCTTTAGCATTTCTGCAATGAAGCAAGATACAGAATAAATGCAAATGATGTCCGCATTACATGCTGTCATGAATATTGCCAGGCGAGAAAGATTCCTGTACAGGAAATATATGAAATCGAACACCTCATTATTACAGCTCTCTCTCTCTCTCTCTCTCTCTCTCTCTCTCTCTCTCTCTCTCTCTCTCTCTTTCCTTATCTAGTCTACAACTCACTCTTGCTTCTTCAATTTTATCTCTCTCTCTCTCTCTCTCTCTCTCTCTCTCTCTCTCTCTCTCTCTCTCTCTCTCTCTCTCTCTCTCTCTCTTTCCTAATCTGGTCTACAACTCGCTCTTGCTTCTTCAATTTTATCTCTCTCTCTCTCTCTCTCTCTCTCTCTCTCTCTCTCTCTCTCTCTCTCTCTCTCTCTCTCTCTCTCTCTCCATTATCTTTTATTATTTATTGTACATACGGTACTTCTCGAAGTTCCTTTAACTGCCTACTTTCTCTCTCTCTCTCTCTCTCTCTCTCCAAAACTAGTCTACAACTCACCCTTGCTTCTTCAATTTTCTCTCTCTCTCTCTCTCTCTCTCTCTCTCTCTCTCTCTCTCTCTCTCTCTCTCTCTTGCTCTAACTCCCCGACATTAAGGTCAGAATTCCGAGGCAACTACTGTCCCGCAGGACTTGTCACCTCAACCCCCATAAAAGCCTTTCCACTTCTTGCGTCAATTTCAACCAGCCATGAAAGTCTATGCAATGATGCCTCTCCCTAGGATAAAAGAGGCTGGGCAAGATTATGGCGAAAGACCCCACCTAGAAAAATAAAGCGAAGTCACTGAAACTACTGTAGCTGTTAACGCTAGCAGTTGAGTCAAGCCAGACAATCGCTAAGAATATACTATGTGTATGTATGTATGTATGTATATATATATACATATATATATATTATGTATATATTATATTATATATATATATATATGTATATATTTGGCCTAAATTTGTCAGCGATAACAAACTCGTCTCACTAGCCAGAGAACCCCGTTTGACCTAAGGAATTAATTAAGCACCTGGATCCCAGTCGACTACAGTAGGTCGTTAGCTCTTTGCTGTAAAAGGACAAGGACTAGCGAGCAACCCCACCCCATAATCCTTGCTAAGAACCGGAAGGCTAACATCTCATTCATTTATTAATGTCAGAATTATTAAAATCCATATTAGCTTATTTCACAAAGTATAAGAAGTATTAAATGAAGTTTCGCATCAAAGAAACTAATACGTAACAGCATTAAACAGTTTCCGTTTGAAGTGTGTATTTTCTGCGATGTTATTCAGCGGTAAATCCTTTAATACAAAAAGCTAATCTCTGATTATACATGTCTCTGAACTCTTCAATTTCCAATCCTCGATCTCTTTTTTTTAAAAAGCGTGATGCAAAATTTCTTGACACGAAAGTGGTTCCCTTCAAATGGCTGTATGTAGGCTAAAATATTCCTTATTTCAGTAATATATATATATATATATATATATATATATATATATATATATATATATATATATATATATATATATGAAGATAAAAGTTTTATGTTCATATATCACTTTTCAACCCTGGTTGGAACCAACCACCGTCGATCCTACCCTTGATATATATATATATATATATATATATATATATATATATATATATATATATATATATATATATACATACATATATATACATATATATGTATATATATTCAGCCTGGTTACAGCCCACACAGTCGCCTAACTACCAGTATCTTTTGATGGAACGTTCGTTCATATTATCCCTTTACTCGTGGATCTAAATCGAGCTCCTAACCATCTGGAATACTTTATAGCTCACAATAATAATAAAGACTTAAAGGTCAGTGGGATACGGACCAAAATAATACCTGTAGAGAAGAAACAGAGACGCCTTTTTGAGAAGGACAAACGATGCTTTGGAGAAGAAGATAAATGTACAGCTAATCATGAGATAACTGCTTTAAATTTACTCCCCCTAAAAATGACTCCAGATCAGGATAAATGAAGATAATAAGAACTTAAGCTCAGAAGAAGAAAAGAATTTTAAGCACAGATATAAATCATTTTGAGTCGACTTAATCATCTGGTTTCTCCGCGGAAAGCTCGAGGGCATTCGAGCACCCGGGATTAAAACAAGAGGAGACACATTTTAATTCATTATCAGCAAAGGGAACCGAACTGTACTAGAGAGTGGAGAGAACATTATTATTATTATTATTATTATTATTATTATTATTATTATTATTATTATTATTATTATTATTATTATATGGATAAGAATAAATAAGGATTACATAGGATTCCTTGGTGGTGAAAGGAGAGATAAGGAGAGTCAAATCAGTGGCAAATACAGAGAAAGGAGAGCATTAAGATAACGTTTAAAACTGTCTTTATAAAAGGAGGGAAGCATTGATAAGAAATAATTTTTAGTTTCCTGTAAAAGAAAACTGCTGTGCCGGCTTTGTCTGTCCGTCCGCACTTTATTCTGTCCGCACTTTTTTCTGCCCACCCTCAGATCTTAAAAACCACTCAGGCTAGAGGGCTGCAAATTGGTAATGTTGACCATCCACCCTCCAATCATCAAACATACCAAATTGCAGCCCTCTATCCTCAGTAGTTTT
>JANJGK010000009.1:64349516-64362016 GCA_039081455.1 Macrobrachium rosenbergii
TTTACTTCCGAAGGAGTTGTTGTTCCGTCTGTTACCTTATCTATTATTAATATATATTTAGATGACAGATCTTGGTAAGGTTCAGTGTAACCAAGTCAATGTTTTACCTGTCTTCTTACTAAATACATTTCAGAACTTTCAAATCTTTAAGAATGTCAAAATTCAACTTGAAATCTACTGTCCTTTCTCTTGCTAAACTTCGTCCATGAAGATAATGAACAGCCAAAAGACAAAACGTACCCTTATCTCAGGGGCCTCCTTTTATACCAAACCAGTCACTTTCCCAAATTATTTTTCAGTCGGTCATTTTGTATAAAGTCAAAAGTCAATGGACCACCGTAACGTTTCTGCTGAAATGTGTTAGCGAGAGTAAATTAGCTATGCCATTATTGTTTGGTATGCGTATGCTTTTTAATTGCAATGTAAGACGATAATTGTATTCAAACTGATTTGTCGTATAATATATATATTTTTTAAAGGAGAGGCGATTACCACACTAAAAGGTTGGACGTCCTTGTAATAAAAGTCTCATTTTCATCAATGAAATATCTAATTAATCTTGACAACTTATTTTCCACACTAAACATTCTCAACAGTTCACACTGCATCTTTACCAATTCTATCATAGACTCTTTTAGAGGTCCATATATACCATATACATCTTTTCCCCCTTTACTTTCAAACTTCTCACATAACTGTTTCATAACAAACACCTGATCCACAAACCCTCTTCATTGTCTAAATCCACACTGTTCTTCCCCTATCAGCTCTCCTGTCACCATTTTCAAGCTAAAGCCTTCTACTCGCATTCTCTGGTATGCTAAGTAACTTTATGATTATAATTCTTACAGTTGATTCAGTCACCTTCCCACGATACTATGGAACTATTCCTTTCGCCCTTTCCTTCGGAACCTTTCCCTCATGCAGACATACCTTCCAAACTCCGGTCAGCCGCTCATACTCACAATCACAACCACACTCCAGCATTTCAACTACATTCCAGTGAATATATATATATATATATATATATATATATATATATATATATATAAATATATATATATATATATATATATATATATATATATATATATATATATATATATTTTATATTTGTGTGAGTGTGCGTGAGAGTGGGCACTTGTATATACAAACCGTCAGTATCCATGCAAACGAATTTTAGGTTAAACCGTGATATACATAGCACTATCATTTAATAGTGTAGACACATATGTGTATAACATAATACTTATTCAGAAATAAAACGAATGAACCAAATAATTCTGAAGAAAACATTATAAGCCTCTCCTCAAATATTTGCATTATATCACTCTCCCAAAATTTAAAACTAAATCGTTTAAGTAAAACGAATGAATTGATTTTGGACAGGAGTTGAGTCTCTCTCTCTCTCTCTCTCTCTCTCTCTCTCTCTCTCTCTCTCTGGGGCTCACTAAACCCAACTTATGGCCACAATCAGAGGAATAAAGTTTCCTTGATATGAACTGTCGAGGTCCTTGAGAGAGTCATCATTCATACTGAATTGTGGAGAGAGAGAGAGAGAGAGAGAGAGAGAGAGAGAGAGAGAGAGAGAGAGAGAGAGAGAGAAGCCGTTGGTAACAGGCAATCTAATAAGCTTATCTATCCAGCACCCGAAAGACACAAGGAGAAGACGAAGGAAAAGTAAAATAAGGAAGTAGATGAGATGGAATTCAAAGCTCACGTTTAACTTTGTCTTTGAAGATGGGAAATTTTCAAGAGAGAAATCATTTGCATCAGACTTCACTATCAGGATAAGTGCTATGCATAGCCCCACCCACCCCCCCAAACAATAGTGATTACTCCCGTTTACGAATGTTTATTGTCCATCACAAAAATAATAAAAAAAAATAAACAAGTAAATAAATAAATAACATACAAAAGTTAAAACGCTTATTTCTTCCTATGGAATATTTAAGCCCTCTAAAAAATATAAAGAAAAAATAGATAAATACGGTGAAATCAGATACAGAACAAGTGAAGAAACTGGCTAGCCTAGATCACGATAAGACCATCAGTCATTAAAACCATTCCTGTATGTCCTCCTCCTCCTCCTCCCCCCACTCCCCTTAGCCCCTTTCTAACTCCCCTTCCCCCTACATCCCCACCCCCCTTCCCCCCTATCCCCCTCCCCCCACGAACATACACACAACTCTTTTGTCATAATCTTGGAACTAGATAAGTACTTATAATGATTATACAGTATTTAACGAAAGGGTATAATTATAGTTGCTAAATCGGAATAAAAAATACGGGCATTCGCATTAAACTGTTTGACTATGTACAGCGGGGTATGACTTCACCGCCGCCCCCCCCCCCCCCCACGCGTGTTTACCAAACAGGCCACAAACATTCAAGCAGTTCATCAACAAATAGCACGCCTCGAGTGGCATACAATGAGGCAGACGTACTGAACAGACTTGCGGCTTTCCTCTCTCTCTCTCTCTCTCTCTCTCTCTCTCTCTCTCTCTCTCTCTCTCTCTCTCTCTCTCTCTCTCTCTCTCTCTATCTGTGGTTTTATAACCTATAACATTTTTGAATAATGAGGAATTGGTCCAAAGATGAAATCAGAGTTTCAGTTATTCGAAAACATGAACAATAAGAACGCTGAAAATCGAAAATTAATAATGATGAAAAATAATCAATATGCAAAACACAAAAACAAATCTGAAAAGCACGCCATAACAAATATCTGACAAGGCAGAAAAATCACATACCTGGTTAATTCAACGCTTAAACCCAATCCGAACAACTATGGGAGGTTCGGGTCACACATTAACCAGGAAGCAAGAATTTACAGTTGTGAGTTCTCCTAAAGCCGTAACAAGTCTTCTTTCATTTTCCCTCACCTTTCTTAATTTCCTCATATTTTACTTATCTCTCGTTAAGTGTCATTCCCTCATTATTTTCCCGTATTAACTGATATCTTCTCCTTCATCTCCGATCATATTGATTCGTGTTTCCTTATCTTCTTAACCTCTCTTGTTCTCTCAAGTCATTATCCTTCCTTACTTCCTATCTTTCGCAATCTTTCCTTATGTTTCCTTTTTAGTTTTCTGTACAAGAAAACTATTGTGCCGGCTTTTGTCTCTCCGTCCGCCCTCAGATCTTAAAAACAACTGAGGCTAGAGGGCTGCAAATTGTTATGTTGATCATCCACCCTCCATTCATCAAACATACCAAATTGCAGCCCTCTATCCTCAGTAGTTTTTGTTTTATGTAAGGTTAAAGTTAGCCATAATCGTGTATCTGGCTACGATATAGGACAGTCCACCATCTGGCCTCGGTTAAAGATTCATGGGCCGCGGCTCATACAGCATTATACCAAGACCACCGAAAGATAGATCTATTTTCGGTGGCCTTGATTATACGCTGTACAGAAAAACTCGAATAGAGTAGAAAGAAAAAAAAAGATTACTCCTTTCGTCTAGAACTTCGGCGCACTTTTAATTGTTTAGGTGATGTGACGCCAGTTTTAGTAGCTATAATCAATCAAGCAATCTTTCAGCATTCCTCACTCCCTTCAGCGGTTCTCGAGGTCTCAATGTGGCCCGCTACCTTCGCTTCAGACCCGGATAATGAGGGATGATGCTATTTTATGTAACGATTTTTTTGTTTGTTACAAAAGCCAGGGACTTTAGACTCCACCCCTCCAACGTCAACTCTTCCCGGATCAGCCCCTCCTCTCTTATCCGGACCATAATAAATCGACAAGTGAATAAAATCATCAAATATATATATGTATATATATATATATATATATATATATATATATATTATATATATATATGTACTGTATGTATATATATATATATATTATATATATATATATATATGCATATATACATGTATATTAATATGTATATAATATATATATATATATATATATATATATATATATATATATTTATATATATACATATATATATATATATACAGTATGTATATATATATATATACCTTGTAGGAAGAAACCCCCCCATCTCGGTGCTCCTCCTCCTCCTCATCGTCCATCCTTACGAAAATCGCCCGAGCAAGCGCAATTCCGTGACCGTTTAAACAAAGGGGGCAATTCCCTGCCTACCTCAGCGAGTAATGCGAACGTACCTATATCCTACTAGTCCTCTTTCGGGGATTATCCGTAATAACAGAGGGGTCTTTCTCTGTGCCATCATATACGGCGTAATAAATCCCTAGATCCCCGTTTCCCCATATAGCGGAGGAGCGGGTGGGGGGAGGGGTGGGTGGGGGTGGGGGGGTTACCCGGTCCTTTCGCGAGCGCGCAGCAATTTCGGCGGACCAGCGAAGATTCTGGGGTTTATGTCCATCTGCGCTTCCGGCGGGGTGCTAGGTTCCCCAAAGCGCAGCGATTTTACTATATATATATATATATATATATATAATATAGTATATATATATATATATATATATATATATATATATATATATATATATATATATACATACACATATATATATTATATATATATATATATATGTATCACCCATAACCACAGGTGAAAGATAATGACTTGGAAATAAAGTCGAAAACCGGTCAGGACCCACACCCCGTCTCTCATTTTTCACCTGTGGTAATGTGCGATAAATGAATCACGAACAAAAGTGATGATAATCATCATATGTATGTATATATACATCAGTATTTATATGCATATACTGTATGCATGTTTAATGAAATTCATGGCTGGGAATTGTCAATTAGGAACATGGGTGAAGGTGCCCACAACTTGTACGTGCTGTATATGTATGTATGTATGCATGCATATATCTATGTGTGTATGCTTGTAAGTGTATATATACATATAAACAATATATATATGTATATATATATATATATAAATTACTGAGAGAGAGAGAGAGAGAGAGAGAGAGAGAGAGAGAGAGAGAGAGAGAGAGAGGAGAGAGAAAGAGAGAGAGATCTGAAATTTCAAAATTGAATACAGGAAGAGAATCAACCCCGGAAAATGCAAATGAAAAATATTGTACTAATGGCGTTTCGTAATTCAAACGTCGATATAAAATGTGTTTACTGTTTCCGGCCATAACAAAACGCTAAATTATGACTATACGTAATAAAAGCTCAAATACCTAATATTTGTAAATTTATTCCTACGCGGCCATTGAGGCCATTAATGGAGAAATACATGTTATATGCATATATATATATATATATATATATATATATATATATATATATATATATATATATATATATATATATATATATGTATGTATATATATATGTATATATATATATATATATACATACATACATATATGTATATATATAGTGTGTCTATATTTATGTGTATGCACATATTACATTCATGTACGTATATATATAGATAGACAGATGGATAAACAAAACATCACAAGCATAAGACACACTTTACGTTATTTTTACATAACTTATGCTGTCAAATTGAAAACTAAGGTAAAACAGAAAAAATATTTCATGCAATTCTCTTGTGAAAATTCTTCTATGGTCACGAAAGCTCAAGTATACAGGAGGGCTGAAACTTGCAACAAACCTTGGGATTAGTACGATCGGCAATAGGTCACAAAGAGGCCAAAAGGGAGTGTAGGAATAAATGATTAACAAATTATTAACATGTTAATAAAAAAAACTATTGACGTGATCAAAACTCCACTTGAAAACGCAAAGAACCGTTACGTTTCAATTCACGTACAAAAGACGAGAAAAACTCATACCCACATACGTCCAGCTTGACTCCATTGAACCTCACACGTGAACAATAAATGAACAGAGAGAAGTTGCATGCAACGCCTTAAAAAAAAATAGCAAAAAACCACGCTAATTGCTCGCTGACATTTGCGGAATCAACATGCAACGTGCCAAGTTCCTGCAACACAACATGCGGGCAGCAAAGGATTTTGGGGGGAGATCCATGTCATCACTTAATCCGGCATAAAATTAAACGCGTTCAGAAAATCAAACGACAGTAAAAAAAAGAAGAAGGAATAAAAAAAAAAAAACTTCGCCACGCACAGAACACTGAAATGCGGTCAAAGAAATGAAGACTTTTCAAGAGTTAATAACCTTCGTTGTTTGAATAAAGCTTTACAAAGTTCGCCACGTTCGTATAATGATTTTCCTTGACACACATATGGAAAGGCGAGCGTAAATTGGCACAAATATTAGATACGTTTTTCCTCAGATTATCAAACGCGACCCAAAAATTTAAATCATCTTCAATTCAGTTATTAATCCACTAAAATGGTTTTAGAATGAAAACAAATATTTGATACGTTTTTCCTCAGATTATCAAACGCGACCCAAAAATTTAAATCATCTTCAATTCAGTTATTAATCCACTAAAATGTTTTTAGAATGAAAAAAAAAACGTTTTGGATTCCAAATATGTTTAAAAATGAAAAAAACTTAAAAAAGAATCAAAACTTTACAAATTCACCTGTGCTCCAAAAATTAAAACATGACCAGTTTTCCTCAGATTTCCAAATGCGACCTAAAATTTAAATCATCTTCAATTCAGTTATTAATCTACTAAAAACGTTTTTAGAATGAAAAAATCATTATGGATTCCAAATATGTTTAAAAATGAAAAAACCTAAAAAAGAACAAAAACTTTACAAATTCACCTATGTTCCAAAAATTAAAACATGACCAGTTAATGTAACTAGT
This sequence comes from Macrobrachium rosenbergii, assembly GCA_039081455.1. Lineage (NCBI taxonomy): Eukaryota > Metazoa > Arthropoda > Malacostraca > Decapoda > Palaemonidae > Macrobrachium > Macrobrachium rosenbergii. The sequence goes on from JANJGK010000009.1 coordinate 64,356,238, forward strand.
TCGATATATGGACGTATTTCAAGATATTAAAATCGCTAAAGAAATCTAAAACGTAGAAATGTTAAAAGAAATTTGATTCACTAAAACACTAAGCACTTCAAATTCAATACACAAACATTATTAGGCGCCCTAAATATTGGTGTGTATAAAAACAAGTATCTTGATTTTATGACGGTACGATAAATAAAGTCAAGAACAATAAAATGTTCACAGAGAAACGTGTGTGTATATATACATGAATATTTATTCATATATGTAAATATATATATATATATATATATATATATATATATATATATATATATATATATATATATATATATATATATATAAACCACGCATCTAATAACAAAGATACAAAGCCCTTTTACTAAAGCCTCAGGAATTACACTTCCCTTCCATAACGTTAATATGCCGGATATCATACTCGTATATTTGTAGGCTCATTTATGAGCAATAATGAGATGCCAGAAATTTAAGCGCCCCGCAGATAACCAAATATAAACCGGAAGTATGGTATTTGGGTATTGCTGAAACAACGGCCCAACTGGATTGGACGGCCGAGCCATGTTCCTTGCAAAGTTTCTTCGGCGCAGTCGAGTTTTCTGTACAGCCACTACTGCGTATAATCAAGGCCACCGAAAGTAGATCTATCTTTTGGTGGTGTCGGTATAATGCTGTATGAGCCATGACCCATGAAACTTTAACCTCGGCCCGGTGGTGGCCTATCCTATATCGTTGCCAGATGCACGATTATAGCTAACTTTAACCTTAAATAAAATATAAACTACTGAGGCTAGAGGGCTGCAATTTGGTATGTTTGATGACTGGATGGTGGATGATCAACATACCAATTTGCAGCCCTCTAGCCTCAGTAGTTTTGAAGATCTGAGGGCGGACAGAAAAAGGGCGGACGGAAAAAAGTGCGGACGGACAGACAAAGCCGGCACAATAGTTTTCTTTTACAGAAAACTAAAAATGAGAAATGATTCAGTTTTCTGACTGGGATGAGTTACAAATGTAGTGGGATTATCCTGTGGCAACAATTTTAATGAGGTTTTCATTTATTGTTTTTTATTATTACTGTTGTTGTTGTTGTCACAAATATGCGTCATGATAACGCAATCATTCCATGTTGAATTAAAATAAGCAGTTGCTTGCTTGTGATCCAGACAACTACAACTTTTATTTCTGCATTATTATTATTATTATTATTATTATTATTATTATTATTATTATTATCATCATCTCGCAGTCGGTCCAGACTATTATTATTATTATTATTATTATTATTATTATTATTATTATTATTATTATTATTATTATAAAGACACTGAACCAGGCCGCTGAGACACAGTTCTTCAGTCAGCGTTTTGATCTGAGGAATTTCTTTAATGGTATTAGAGACATACATCGTAGTAAGGTATTTCCCAGCAAAATCAAAGGAGCTGGACAGGCCAAGATGAGAGAGACGAAATTGGACGGATGAAGAGTAAATGCTGTGTGTATGAGTGTGTGTGTTTGTAGGTTGGCAGCATTCCATTTATTTTAATAATATTTAACAATAGGTAACTAAATAATTATCTTCAAGAAGGTACTCATACCGTATGGGTACATTCATAGATACATAATATAAAGATGTATCCCTTTTGTCTAGCATAGCACCACCATTCTCTCTCTCTCTCTCTCTCTCTCTCTCTCTCTCTCTCTCTCTCTCTCTCTGGCATCCCTAAAATCTAAAATCCCAAAAGAGCAACAGAGACGGACGCACAACTCCTCTATCGAAATACAAACCATAAAAAAAGAACAAACTAACGAACAAACGGTCAAAACGAGCATGCCCCCACCCCCACAATAAACTCCCCCCCCCCCACCCCGACCCCGCGCCCCCAACACCGATCCGCGCATTCTCCGCCCGTGTGCCATATGCCGCTCCCGATGCCGACTTTATTTTTGTGTCGGCGTGTCGGATGTAAATGATATAATCCCGCGGATAAAACAGGAGGCCGAAATGCCGAACATTTGTCTACCGTATTATCATCCTTGGCTCGCTCTCTCTCTCTGTCTCTCTCTCTCTCTCTCTCTCTCTCTCTCTCTCTCTCTCTCGGCTCCCTCAGGTCCCAGGAGATGCCTGCTGTAACCAGAGACAACACATACACACACATACATACATACACACACACGCACGTACGAGCTGCTACGGAGGGAGGAGAAATGAGGAAGAGGAGTGTGGGAAGATTGCAAATGGGAGGAGAGGGGCTCTGTCCCCCCACCCCCTCCACACAACATCATCCAATAGTTTCCGAGAGAGAGAGAGAGAGAGAGAGAGAGAGAGAGAGAGAGAGAGAGAGAGAGAGAGAGAGAGAGAGAGCAGGTTACGCATCTTTATACCGTAGAGACCTGGACATGCTATCCAGCTTCCTAACTCTCACTCGGGGACAGACGGACAGACAGATATTTGATAAAGGGCAATGAAAAAAGTGCCAAAAATAGATAGATAGATAGAGAGGTAGATAGCTGGAGAGACAGATAGACAGTTGGATAGATGGAAATGTATGAAATCAAAATAAAAAAAAAGAAACAGAAAAAACAAAAAAAATTAAATATATGAAGCAATAAATCCAAAAATGAAACGTACGCAAAATAAATAAATAAAAAAAAAATATTACATAGTTTTCAACTTTTCGTAAATGTGAAGAAAAACTTTAAAACAACAGTTTAAAAGAAAAAAAAAGACCTTTACACCCGATCAACGCTTTAAATAAAAAAAGGACCTGACAAACATTACGAACTCGTATCTTCTTTCCAGTCCCATAAACCTTAAAATGGCTTGGAGCTCCCTTTCCAGACTCCTTACCCCCCCTCCCCCACCCCTCCTCCCTAACCAACTCCCTCTGCCCCTCCCCAGTTCGCCTATTCCCGACCCCCTCGACCATTCCTCCACACTCCTTAACCCCCTCCCCCTACTTCCCTCCCTAACCTTCTCTGCCCCCTCCCAGTTCCCCACTCTTCCATACCCCTCCACCATTCCCTCCGACTCCTTAACCCCCCTCAACCTACTCTCCTCCCTAACCAACCTCCTCTTCCCCTACCCAATTCCCCACTCTCCCCTACCCCCTCTATCTTTCCCCCAGACTCCTTAACCCCTATCCCCTACTCTCCTCCCTAACCTCCTCTGCCCCTCCCCAATTCCCCCACTCTCCCTACCCCCGCCACCATTCCCCAGATTCCTTAACCCCCCTCCCCTTCTCTCCTCCCTAACCAATTCCCTCTTCCCTCCACAATTCCCCACTCTTCCCTACCTCTCCCCTTCTCTCCTCTCCTAACCAACCTCCTCCTCCTCCCCCTCCCCCATTCTTATACTTCCCAACCCCCTCCCCCCAAAACGCATCCACTCCAGGAAGGAAAACAGATAAAAAAAAAAACATGTTTAGGAGAACAATATTGCATGCGAGTTACTAAGCAGAGTGACAAAGGCTCTAAAACCTTATCAACGGCAATAGAGTCCTGTAGGACAACAAAGAGTCCTGCAGGGCAACGGAGACTTTCTCACAATAGGAACGGCGGGAAGGACTGGAGGGAAGGGTGGGGAAGACAGGCAGGATGGCTGGGTGGCCTTGTTAGGATGTTTTTCTAAAAGGAAGATGCATTGCAAGACGTCCCTCTAAAGAAAATAAAAAACTAGGACAAAAAAGGGTAAGTAATGCAAGAAGGAATAAAGGAGTCAGAAGTGGTGTGGTCATACTGCATGTTTGTCCCCATTTTCTATCTGTCAGCCAGCTTAATGCTCGTCTTGAAATGTGTATATTTGTGCTCTCTCTCTCTCTCTCTCTCTCGACTCTCTCTCTCTCTCTCTCTAGCTGATTATGACTTCTATCTTACTATCCTTTCGAATATAATGTAACTATTGTAATTCTATTATTTACTATTGGTGTTGCTATTCCTCTTCTCTCTCTCTCTCTCTCTCTCTCTCTCTCTGTCTCTCTCTCTCTCTCTCTCCATCTCTCTCTCTCTCTCTCTCGCTGATTATGACTTCAATCTAACTATCCTTTCATATATAATGTTACTACTGTAATTCTATTATTTAGTATTAGTGTTGCTATATTCCTCTCTCTCTCTCTCTCTCTCTCTCTCTCTCTGCTCTCTCTCTCTCTCACTAATTGTTGCTTCAATCTTACTGTTCTTTCATATATAATGTTGCTAGTGCAATTCTGCTATTTGCTATTGATTTTACACTCTCTCTCTCTCTCTCCCCAACAAAAATAAAACTGTTGCGTTTACTCTATACCCTCTTTACTGAGGATAGTAACGTATATATAAATACATGTTACTACTGTAATTCTATTATTTACTACTGTTGCTGTTATTCCTCTCTCTCTCTCTCTCTCTCTCTCTCTCTCTCTCTCTCTCCCCAACTCAAAACAAGAACTGTTGCATTTATTCCATGCCCTTTCACTGAGCATGGTAACACACACACACACAATATATATATACTTTATATATATATATATATATATATATATATATATATATATATGTATATATATGTATACACATATATATATATATATGTGTGTGTCACTATTGTAATTCTATTATTTGCTATTGGTGCTGCTATTCCTCTCTCTCTCTCTCTCTCTCCTCTCTTCAACGCAAAACGAAAAACTTTTGCGTTTATTCCATACCCTCTTACTGAGTATTTCTTTCATAAATCTTTTTTTTTTTTTCCTCTTAAGAAATTATACAGACCACCTTCTTTTTCTCATCCCCTTTGAATATCTTGACCTTTTCATTTTATTTAGCCTTCTTTTTTTCTTCTTATTTTTTCTCTCGGCTATTCGGGACCGCTCTTATGCTGTGGAAAAAATTCCAACGCTTGCGTTTTTCAAACCGGTCAAGATCTTTATACATTCCCCGCCAGGTCCTCTGTGTGGCATTATTTAGTTCACTCGACGCTGAGGGCAAGTCCATCTCCATAGATAGTTCTCTCTCTCTCTCTCTCTCTCTCCCTTAATCTCTTCTCTTTCTCTTTCTCTCCCTCAATCTCTCTCTCTCTTCTTTCACTCAATCTCTCTCTCTCTCTCTCTCTCCCTCAATCTCTCTCTCTCTCTCCGTCTTTCTCTCCCTCAATCTCTCTCTCTTTCTCTCCCTCAATTTCTCTCTCTCTCTCTCTCCCTCAATCTCTCTCTCTTTCTTTCACTCAATCTCTCTCTCTCTCTCTCCCTCAATCTCTCTCTCCTTCTCCGTCTCTCTCTCCCTCAGTCTCTCTCTCTTTCTCCCTCTTTCTCTCCCTCAATCTCTCTCTCTTTCTCTCTCCCTCTTCCTCTCCCTCAATATCTCTCTCTCTCTCTCTCTCTCTCTCTCTCCCTCAATCTCTCAATCTCGAGCTCGCTTCGCTCGAGTACAGGGGCGCCGACTCATCTCCTCAAAATCTGCAAGTATATCTCCATAGATAGTGTTCTCTCTCTCTCTCTCTCTCTCTCTCTCTCTCTCTCATCTCTCTCTCTCTTCTCCGAAGAGTTTAAGTGTTCATCATCCTGTCTCTTCTGTGGTGGTGTAACACTTATTATTCTGTACATATTTTATCCAGTAATTTGCAATACTTGCCTTTAATTTGTTTACATGAAAAAGAGATTGACTGATTGACTTTTGAACGATTATTAAATAAAAAAAAAAATCAAACATTAACCCTTATTTTACATAAATGTTAATCAGTTCCATGGCAGTAGCTTTAAAAGTTAATGTTCATATATATATATATATATATATATATATAATA
>JANJGK010000009.1:64365856-64388356 GCA_039081455.1 Macrobrachium rosenbergii
GAGTCTTAACCGGCTATAAGAAGGGATCCCAGCAGACAGGCACAAGTGCCAGTCCCGAAATTTGAAAGTTTATTCTCTCCTAGTGAGAAAATTCAGGAATTAATGGGGATTCTATTTTAGCCTATCTCTCTAATATAGAGGTAGGAGATTGTTCGGGACTTTTCTATTAAAATGATTCATCACAGTAGCCCGAAACAACTGTAATATTTCCTCTGCCCCCTTTCTCTCTCTCTCTCTCTCTCTCTCTCTCTCTCTCTCTCTCTCTCTCTCTCTCTCTCTGTTTATACTAAATCATATGCGTCTGAGCATATATATGTATGTATATATGTATATATGTATGTATATATATATATATATATATATATATATATATATATATATATATATATATATATATATATATATATATATATACAGTATATACATATATATGTATATATATGTATATATATACTGTATATATATAATATATATATAACATATGTGTGTGTTTGTGTTTCATGAATGCTTAGTAGCCCATCTATATATGGTAACGTACGTAGTATTCCTACACGGAATATTTTATCTGTTTCCAAGGGGGGGTAACATATATACTGGAATAAAACCATGAAATATACTAGAAGTCATGAGGAATGATATGGTATTTCTTTTGTTAAATATCCTAGTTCAAAAAGTACCATTTCTCCCGATACTGAATTTATTAAATCAAATATATATAAAAAAAAAATCTTCGTAGGCGGAATTCCAAGAGGTAAAACCGCTGCGCATCTTGGCCTCCCCGCTACTCCAGAACTGCAGTAAATGTCTGGTGTTTCTTCTTGAAGGCGACTTATATGGCTCTTTCTTTTTTGCTTTTCTTTTTTCTTTATTTTTTGAAAAGGTGGGGGGGGGGGCGGCGGCGGGGGACGAAAGGGTCTGGAGTCAAAAACTGTCCACACCATCTGATATCCCCGCCGGCACCGCGGGGTCCCAGATAACAGAATTTGTTGGCTCATCAAAAGCTAACAAGTTGGTCAAAGTTGGTGCATAGGGCGAGGGCTGGGGAGCGGCCCCCCCCCCAACCCCCGCCCCCCTCGTCCCCAAGAAATAAGATTGAAGGCGCCTCGACTATACCTCATAATCCGGCAACTTTGTCAAAACCGTCGCCCGGGCGGGCCGTAAAGATCTTAAGTGGCGATAATCCGGCAGCCAATGGCGCAGAACATAGCCAACTAAAACGCCAAGTAACAATCTTGGGACAAATAATAGCCAGCTGCTTCTCGGCCATCTTCTGCTCCTCCTCCTCCTCCTCCTCCTCCTCCTCCTCCTCTTCTTCTATCTTCCCCTCGAGATGAGAGGAGGCTGAGGGCTGAGTTTTATTTCCCGCCGCTGCTTCTGTCTCCACTGCTGTCTTTCAGGAATGGATTCAGATTTGTAAATAGGTGAAAAAACACAGATTTACAACAGCGCACTTTCAAAGGTCGAGATTAAAGGAGCAACACTGTAAGGTCAGTAAGAAAACAAGTAAAAAATGCGCCGAAGTTTCTTTGGCGCAATCGAGTTTCCAGTACAGCCGCTGCAGCGTATAATCGAGGCCACCGAAAATAGATCTATCTTTCGGTGGTCTCGGTATAATGCTGTATGAGCCGCGACCCATGAAACTTTAACCACGGCCCCGGTGGTGGCCTATCCTATATCGTTGCAAGAAGCACGATTGTGGCTAACTTTAACCTTAAACAAAGTAATAACTACTGAGGGCTAGACGGCTGCAATTCGGTATGTTTGATGATGGGAGGGTGGATGATCAACATACCAATTTGCAGCCCTCTAGTCTCAGTAGTTTTTAAGATCTGAGGCCGGACTGGAAAAAGTGCGGACAGAATAAAGTGCGGACGGACAGACAAAGCCGGCACATTAGTTTTCTTTTACAGAAAACCTAAAAAACACTCTTCGGTTTGAGAATTAATATGCAAACAAGTACCATTACAGACATGAAAATTTTATCATCATATTTTCTCACTAATTATTATATGTTTTAAGTTTCTCTGTTTGCGCCCTTGCATGAAGACGAAATCAAAAAGACAGCCGATAAAACACGGAAAGATAAAAGTGGATAAATTATAAAAGTGGATAACTTACAATCCCCTTTTTTTATATGTAAATTGAACGAAACTTATTTTTTGTACGATTATTTCCACATTCCAAGTAGTCTCATTTACGACTACGCTGTCCACCCTCTCGGGTAATTTATTTGGAGGTGGGCGACGCGACAGAACCCGATGCTGGAAAATAAAAGTTCCTTCTTCTGTTGTTCATTTATTTACCTATTTTTTTTTATATTTATCCCTCTCCTATCTGTTATTTATTTATTATTTACCTATTTTTTTCATTTATTGTTCGTCAATCTATTGTTTATTTTCATTTATTTCTCTTCTGTCTATCATTTTTTTTTTATTATTTACCAGTTTTTATTTATTTATTCCTGTCCTGTCTATTGTTCATTTATTTTCATGTATTCCTCCTCTACCTATTGTTTAATTATTTTCATTTTTTCCTCTCCTATCTTTTGTTTTTATCTGTTTCTTCATTTATTCCTCTCCTGTCTATTGTTTATTTATTTTCATTTATTCCTTACCTATCCATATTTTATTTATTATTTACCTATTTTTTCATTTATTCCTCTCCTATCTATTGTTCATTTATTTTCATTTATATCTCTTCTATTTATTATTTACTTATCATTTACCTATTTTTTCATTTATCCGTTTCCTATCTATTTTCATTTATTATTTACCTATTTCTTTCATTTATTCCTCTCCTATCTATTTATTATTTACCTAAATTTCATGTATTCCTTATTATTCAACAGGATTTAGAGAATCCTGAACGGCAGAAGTTAACGTACCGAAAAAGAGTTAAAATTTACTTATCATTTACTTATTTTTCATCTCTCCTTTCTCCGCATCTTTTCCCACTTCCATGTGGGGGTCGACGTTTCTGGCAGCTTTCCTCCACCTGGCTCGGTCAAACACATCGTCCTCTGACAATAATTGTTCGTCTCTCAGATCTTCTTTAACTGCAACCATCCACCTTCGCCTTCCCACCAGGCACCTCCATCTGCATCACTCTCCTCCCTACATACGAGCATGTCTCACCCGTTCTCATCACACGGCCATACCACTGCAGTCTTCTTTCCTGGGCCTTCTTTGATGGTTCTATGAATTTGGTAGTTCCTCTTACTCTTTCATTTTTGATCCTGTTCATTTTTGTTACTCCACGCATCCACCTGAGCATTTTCATCTGTACCGCATCCAATTTCTTCTCTTGCACTCTCTTTGCCGGCCATGTCTCTGCTCCAGACATCAAAGCTGGTCTCACTACTGTCTCATACACTCATCCTTTGACCTTGATGTTGACTCTGCGGTCGTACAAGACACCTGAAATCTTTCCCCAGTTTTTCCATTTTTAATCTAATTTTCATCAAATTCTTATTATTCAGGAGGATTTGGAAAATCCTGAACGGCAGAAATTGAGGAACAAAAAAGGAAAATTGAAAAAATCCAAGAAAAGGAAAGAAACAGCAAAGCCAAAATATCTATAACTCAATAGGATATAGAATTTACGCCAAATGCCAAGCGCTGGGACCTATGAGGTCATTCAGCGTTGAAAGGGAAATTGACAGTAAGAAGGTATGAAAGGTGTAACAGGAGGAAAACCTCGCAGTTGAGCTATGAAACAATTGTTAGAGAGGGTGGAAAGCCAAATGGAAGAAAAAGAATAAGAACGGAGGTACAGTAAAAGGAACGAAAGAGGTTGCAGCTAGGGGCCGAAGAGACGCTGTAAAGACACTTAAGTAATGCCTACAGTGCACCACATGAGTTGCACTGACGGCACTAACACGCCCCCCCTCTCCGGAGAAAATGTCTATAAGGGAAACTTCGCGTTGCAGAAAATAAATTTATTTTGGAATTCCTTGAAAATGGTACCTCTTGATGCACTGTCTATTCCTCCACCCACTGAGCGAAATAAAAAAAACTCTTAAGTGAATATTTAAAGGTAAGCGGCCAAAGCTGCTTTTAACTTGGTCATTCTATAACTGTTATTAGTAGATTAAAAGTAATGAGAACAGTCCTGGAGTAATATGTTCTGCTCTGAGGACCAATTTTTTTGAAGGGATATATATATATATATATATATATATATATATATATATATATATATATATATATATATATATACATATATATATATATATATATATATATATATATATATATATATACAGTATATATATATATATGTGTGTGTGTGTGTATGTATATATATATAGATATATATATATATATACATATACTTTATAACTACAATAATGAAATACAGTTTCCGTTAAAAGCCTGAATATCCGGAAAGAACCGAAGCAAGTGCTAGCCCCCTATATAGAATTTAAATATGTATATGTATATATATATATATATATATATATATATATATATATATATATATATATATATGAAAATACAGTGTGTGTGAGTGTTTCCGCTTTTCCTCCCAAAGGGATGCCCGTAGCCAATGCAAATTCGTCAAAGTATGCAACTTCTCACAAGGGCTCTGCTGCTGTGCATTACTCTCTGCAAGTGCTGAAATAACGGAGTGAAAGAGGTACTGGAAACACGAGAGTGCTTGCAAGGTTGGGGGTGTGGAAGGAGCAGTGTCCATAACGGGTTCAAGGCACTGTTGATGAGACTTCTGTATAGGCTTATCAGGCATCTGATGTTGTAAATAGTTTTCCGTTATTTAAAGAATAATTGGGGCCCTGCTCTCATATATATATATATATATATATATATATATATATATATATATATATATATATATATACTGTATATATATGTGTGTGTGGTGTGACTGTGTATATATATATATGTGCGTATGTATGTGTATATATATATATATATATATATATATATATATATATATATATATATATATATATATATACATACATACACACACACGTAGAGAGAGAGAGAGAGAGAGAGAGAGAGAGAGAGAGAGAGAGAGAGAGAGAGAGAGAGAGAGAGAGAGAGGACCAGCATATTACGTCAGGACGCGAAATAAAATAAGCTAATCCCCTTATCACCCAATTAGACGAGAGCCCTGCCACTCCAAATATTGCTTCCAAAAGGGGGAAATCAGCCCCTGAATGCAGATATTTCATCATGCCGTTATACCTCCGGTGTAAATTAAATGAAAACAATGCATTGAGAACTCGCGAATACCGCCATTTCAATCTAACCGCTCCCACTCTTAAGCAAGAGGGGGATATATATTCCACTCCTTTTATCCGGCTTAACTTTGAGAGAATTAAGGAGAGAGGAGGAGGAGGAGAGAGAGAGAGAGAGAGAGAGAGAGAGAGAGAGAGAGAGAGAGAGAGAGAGAGAGAGGGGGAAAAGCGAATCTTTCTCTCCAGGAGATCACACACTCTCTCTTCTTCCTTCCATTTTACCTGCCAAGCAGCCGGAAGTGGAATGGCCTTTGATGTAACCGACTTACGCTTTTGATTCACTCGAGCAGGAAGTGCAATCGCTATGGGGGGGAGGGGGGGAGGGGGGGGAAAGGGGGGAATGGGGTGGAGGAGGTTGCTCGGGTGAGGGTAAGGGAGGGGAAGGGGAAGAGGAGAGGAAAGGACGGACGGTAGTTGGGGAGGGGAAGGGGAAGAGGAGGAAGGGAAGGACTGTTGTTGGGGAGGGGGGAAATTGGTTGGGTGAGGGGGAGAGCAAGGAAAGGAGAGGCGAAGGGGAATGGTTGGGGAGAAGGGAGGTTACTTAACTAAGGGGACGGGAGGGGAAGGGGAAGAGGAGAGGGTGGGAGGGATGGAGGTTTGGGAAGGGGAAGAGGAGAGGGTGGGAGGGACGGAGGTTTTGGAAGGGGGATGTTGCTCGGGTGAGAGGAAGTGAGGGGAAGGGGAAGAGGGGAGGGAGGGACGTGCTGCTGTTGGGGAGGGGGGAGGTCGCCTGAGTGAGGGGAAGGGAAAGGAAGGGGGAAGAGGAGAGGGAGGGACTGACTGTTGTTGGGGAGGGGGGAGGTTGCTTTGGTTAGGGGAAAAGAGGGGGAGGGGGAAGGGGGGAGGAAGGGACGAACGGTAGTTGGAGAGGGGGGATGTTGCTTGGATGAGGGGAAATCAGGGGAAGGAGATGGGGAAGGAGAGGGGAAGGGGAATAGGGAGGGGAAGGGGAAGGGGGGACGAAGAGACGAACGGTGGGGAAATTCAGTTTATTGTAAGAATATCAGTTCACGTTGACAATGCAATGCTGACCTCATTTTGCAACAGATTATTTTCCCCTTCTGCGTCAATTTAAATGAGAAATGACGGGGGAGGGGGGGTGCTGGGGGAGGGGGACTGAAAGGTCATGAGAGAGAGAGAGAGAGACTGTCATGATCATCACATAAAGTAAAAATACGATAACGTGTTATCTTAACCTTTATCATCGTTATAAAATACATTAGGGTATAATACGATAACACGTTATCATAACCTTTATCATCGCTTTAAAATATATTAAGTTGCCATCCCCATCGAACTCTACATGAAAAATTAGGCAACACTGGGTCTGGTCAAAAAGTGGATGGGTGTCAATAATCGAATGCTAGTCGCCGTCCGCACCAGCAGAGCAAATTTAGGACAAATAATGGAGCAACGTCTTAATTTTTCGTGAAAAATAAAAAAAAACTTTTTCAATACTAACTACAATTATTGCAGTAGACCAAAGCAATAGGGTCACGGGACACTTAGCAACTAGATTGTTATAAATTACAATCCCAGTTATAAGTACACAATAAAGTATTAATTCATAGACATAATTGTGGTTAGTCATTCATAATTCCCAGTCACAATGTAGAAATGCACCATTAGTAACCAGACCACTATATAGAATTAATAGAACATTTCTCTGCTAATAAGAACTGTCTTTTGATATATTAACTTCGGAACCTCTTCACGATACATTGCCGCTTGCTTCAAGGGTCAAAGGCTTCTTGCAAGTATAGGCAATGGTTAATATTAACCAGCGCCTCCAAGTGTATAAAGAGCATTTCTCGAATTCCAGAATTTTCAGAGGAATAATATTACACATCTGCCGACGAAAGATCAGTAACTGAATATGCTTCAACAAATATATAAAGATTCAGATAAACTTTCTTCTCTAAACAATTCGTTCATTGTTAAATCCCTATTCAAATATATATATATATATATATATATATATATATATATATATATATATATATATATATATATACATATATATATATATATATATATATATATATATATATATTTATATATATATATATATATATATATATATATATATATATTTGAAATCAGGATGTACTTAGAGATTTTACAATGAAGTCTAGAACTGTCAAGAGCGGGAAGCTTATCTAAATATATATATATATATATATATATATATATATATATATATATATATATATATATATATTTATTTATTTATATAAAAATAAATATGATATATATAATTAAATATGTAGATTTATATATACCTGTATATATATTATATACAATATATATGTGTTCATACATACATATATATATATATACACATATATATATATATATATATATATATATATATATATATATACATATACATAATCCATATAAACAAACAGGCAAACAATCACCATTAGTACAGAGACTGATAACAGCAGCATTAATGACAAGAGAGGTAACTCGTATATGTTTCCCCAATATGGAAGAAAGCTTTCACGTCACATCACGCCATCTACGGCCCGGGAAAGATCCTATTGTTAAGACTTGCGATACCTGGATGCGAACACGTCAGTGATCTGAACACGGAACTGACATGAAGAGACAATGATTGTGACGTGAACACAAGGATTCATGAGAACATGACAGGGACATGCGCGCAGCACTGATATTCATGCAGTTATCAGCATCAAGATATTACGGGTGAATTAAAATAATTATGTACTGCACGATATCTTGTCAAATTTTCTATAACACTGGAAAATTAAAGCTTATGATTTAGTTAAAATTCAACGAGAAATATCTCATTATTGCTGAATGCATATATATGTAGTGTGTGTATATATATAAATATATATACACACAGTACATACACACACACTACAGAAAGACGGACAAAGAGAGAAAGAATAACAGGGAGGAAAAAAAAATCGACGTAACAAGAAAGGCAGGGAAGCCTCACCTGCCACTGTTGAACCCGAGTGCTACCAACCCGCTAACAGGCGTATATCGTCAGCTCCATTATAACCTTATCCCATTCAGAGAGGTCGGGGCATCTCTGATTAAATTTGGTACTGAAGTTAACAGCGAATGGGAGTTTGTCGTGTCTGTTTACATGCGAACACATAATAAGTGGCATTTCCTGCCCCCGAGCCACCCCGGGGCACGGGATCTGGTATTACCCCTGTCGAGAAGGAAGCTACGGCAGCTGGGATTATACGCCTAGCGTTGTTGGGCTTGTTCAGTCGACATGATTAGAATTCTTCTTAGATGTCGTTTCTTCGTTACTTCCCAGTTCTAATTTTATTAATCTGTTTATTGCCATCTAGGTTTTCCAGGGAAGGAAAACTTAATGTGATATGGAACATCAACGGTTGATGCCTCTATTTTTAATTGCTGTGACGGGGACGAAGAATTTGTATAAAAATTAATAATAAAAAAAAAACCGCACCTAAACTGCTTCACAGCCATTTCGTGCAACTATAAAACGGCTAATAGATAGGCCAAAAACTTTATGTAACTATTCTACACACAATTTCTTTTCGTGAACATCAAGCTCCTTTTCACCAAAACATTTTCAGTCATTCTACCCCTCCCATTCGTTCCCTGCGAGACTGGTGAGTCTACGTATCTTTTCCACAAATTCTCCTACTGTAGGTTACCGCTGATCAACTCATCACTTCAGGGAACGAAAAATGAAGATGATAAATATCGCAGAGGAACATGAATGTTCTTCCACTCTGTACACCAGCATTTATGACACTGTGGGCGGACCACAAGAGAGAGAAATGCGAAAACTAAAATATCAATAGTCACTAATACCTAACACCCGCACGAACTGTTGATTCACGAGACGTCCGCGAAGGAACGAGGAACTTTTCTTAATTAACTTTGTATAAATACATTCTCTTGAATCTCTGAATGCAGCATTAAGCATTCATAAAGAAAAAGAACAATCGTTCGGCTTGAAAGAGAGCGTAAATATTACTTTAGACTCATATCTGCTTGAACCAGACCCCTTCGCTCTGTTGCAAAGAGCAGTGGTAGTTTTTTTTTTTAAGACAGAGGCGTTTACCCAGGCTCAATCCTCCACGAATAATTTTCCATTAGCAAAATACGGCTTAAGGTTGATGGTACAGGGCATGAAATATAATTAAATTAGATATGCACTACTTTACTTCCTACTTCTGCATAAGTTATAAGGTAGAGCAAATTTAACAGCCACACTGAGATAAAAAAAAAAAAAAAAATCAAACGACCTGAAATGGGAGGGGCGGGGGCCGACTGTCTGTTGTTATAGGCAATTGATTACAATGAGTTCCATGATCTAATGGGTAGAGCTATAGAGAATGAGAAGTACCCATAAGTCCGCGCAGCTGTCCTGTTAACTTCTCGAAGCACGAAAGTGCTAAACGGTAAACAAATTGCTTAAAGTGCAATGAATGACTGATGTTCGCTGTCTGGTGTCTCAGGCACCGGGTTCACTGACGCGTTCAGTAAAAGAAGTGTAATCTAACCGACTACAATGTTACCCATCCCATCAGATTTCAGTCTTTACAAAGCTCAGCATTCCTTAGTACAAATCCGCTTCCCAGCTCCGGTGGGCTAAATTGTTAAAGTGCATTATTGGAAACCAGTTTATGAGGTAACGGTTGTCCAGTTTCTATGATATGTACAGCAACCAGACTCCAGGGCGCCAAAGAATGTCTGGCGAATTTATATCTGCTGATAGAAGTTGCATAGTACCAGTACCACCTGCTTTGCGACGATTTACGATTCATAGTCCAAGTTATGTATCCAAGTCCTAGTGTAAATAAATGGTTGTGATCGCTGCTTTCTTATTTTTTGTTATATTGTATTATTTGATAATATGCGTTGGCATTTTTTTTACTTATATTCAGAAACCAACTGAAACTGTGTTGATGCCTTCAGCATTTGATATGCATCGGCCTACAGCACTTACTGTAATAAACTAAGCCTTCCACTATCCCTTTCTTATTGACCATTGCTCCTTTCTGCAAAGCAAATTGAAGCATTTGATTAAAGTACACTTTCGCGTTTATGCAGGCTCTTTTACTTACTTATTTATGAGTTTCACAATAGATATAATATCGTCAACCTCATTTTTATACAATCTGATGGCATGGAGTTGTCCTTCTACACATGCACAATTGGTGTGGACGGTACTTGGAAGGATACACAACAATATATGGCCAGCCTCGTTGGCACCCCAGTTACCGTGAGCATCAGTGAGGTCAATGCTTTTAGATAGATGGCTCCTCTCTCTCTCTCTCTCTCTCTCTCTCTCTCTCTCTCTCTCTCTCTCTCTCTCTCTCCATGAGAGTCTCAGGAGCAGATAAAAGTGGTCGCATCTTGCAGCAGACAGGATGCTGGTGTTGTTGACCACGGCGCCAGAGAAGCCAATTTAAAGAAAGATTGGAGCGCCTTAGCCAGTCTGTTAGTTGCTTTCGTCTCTACAAGTAAAAAATGCGCCGGAGTTACTTCGGCGCAATTGATTTTTCTGTACAGCGTAAAATCAAGGCCACCAAAAATAGATTTATCTTTCGGTGGTCTAGGTATAATGCTGTATGAGCCGCGCCCCATGAAAGGTGGTGGCCTGTCCTATATCTTTGTCAGACGCACAATTGTGGCTAACTTTAACCATAAGTAAAATAAAAACTACTGAGGCTAGAGGGCTGCAATTTGGTATGTTTGATGATTGGGGGGTGGATAATCAACATACCAATTTGCAGACCTCTAGACTCAGTAGTTTTTAAGCTCTGAGGGCGGACAGGAAAAGTGCGGACGGACAGACAAAGCCGTCACAATAGTTTTCTTTTACAGAAAACTGAAACCGCGCGAAACTAACGTACGCAGGCAACCATTCTCAGTGCGCACATGCTGTCCAGTCTTGTGTAATGTTCTTGGTCATTTTCATTGTGTCATGCGGTTTCATGTCCATGTCTTCTCAGGCCCAAAGAAATGTATGAAGGAAAACGATGGTGATGGAAAAAGAACGGGGTTGAAAGTGCTCTTCAGTCCACATTCCATCAAGTGGACCGTTGAGATTTGCTGAGGAACCTTGCTTCAAAGAAACATAAATCTTCAATGACGGTTTTAGCTCTTGTTTCGTATACAATTTCGCTTATGAAAAGAATGTATAATTCACCAACTCTGTGAAAAAAAATAAAGTATTATGTTCCTTATTTCCGGTAACGATGACCTTGGAAACTGTCACGCCATTAAATCAGTCAGTCCACTCCTAAATGTCTTTGCCAAACACCCTTAGACCCCACACAATCTATCCTTTGAGTAACAAAAAAAAAAAAAAAAAAAAAATCCTCATCTAGCGCAATATATTCTTTGAATAAAAAGTCTGCTCATCAAACGCAATCTATTCTTTGAATGAGACTGAATAGCCACAAGCTATTCTCGAACCTTAATCTCTTCAGTCTAGACGTGACCTCTTCACCTCACGCAAACAAACACACATACACGTACATACATAAACACACGTAAAGAACAAAATCACCCGCGCATAAAATTACCAAATTGAATTCTGCCGTTCGCGAGGATGCGCTCACGCAGTCAATGACAAATCCTCCCTTTTTTTTTTATAAGTCATTATACCATAATGATACAGGATAATGCGATAATGCTACAGAGAGACAAAACGTTCGCACGGGATGTGGTTAACCAAATGAATGGGCAATTGGGTTCGTTGAGATCATTAAGACTGTTTTTTTCTGTAACTATGACGGTGTATCCTGTGTGGAAAGAAATTGCTGACTGCATATATTAGCGAAGGAACTATTTCCCCAAGGCCGCCCCCCCCAACTCAACACCCCATCCCCACCCCCACATAAAACATGGAATTATACACCGTGCAATTTTAACTAATGGTCCATCATGTAAGACTGTTGAGGACTGAAACGAATGCAACACTTACACAAGCCATTACCAATAAATTTTTAGTCTAATAAAATTACAAAGATAAGGAAGTGACAGGTAGGCCTATCCAGGTACCTATCAAGAAATAATGTTGTTAATTACTCTAAGGTGTTACTACGGTGTTTTATTAATGTTACTGTATCAAACCACTTCAAAATTACATAAAATACAACGAAAATTACATAAAATACAAAGAAAATGGAAGTGACAGGTAGGCCTATTCCTGCTCCCTACCAAGAAATAATGGTTTTCATTACTCTAAAGTGTTACTACATTTTTTTTTATTAACGCTATTTTATCAAATTATATATCATACATTACACATACTGTAACAAAATCAAGACAATCCATTTAGTAGGCAAGGTAGCAAGACAATTATGAAAAGTCAACTTCAAGTGGTGTCAAAAGCTCTCGTGTTTTCTGCCAGCATTTAGGGGGCAGAAGTTTACACCAATTAGACAAATCTGGTGGCAAAATTGACAACGCACATATTCGTGCTGGTGCGACGGTACTTAAACGAATTAGCGTGACCTTCATATCGCAACGGTACAGAAAAATCGTTGTATTTGGTACAAAAGGTACATGAAAATGTGGTCACGTAAAACCGCATTCGAATATTTATTAGACACCAAAGCCATCAGACATGACTGACTGCACTATAA
Organism: Macrobrachium rosenbergii; assembly: GCA_039081455.1. Lineage (NCBI taxonomy): Eukaryota > Metazoa > Arthropoda > Malacostraca > Decapoda > Palaemonidae > Macrobrachium > Macrobrachium rosenbergii. The sequence goes on from JANJGK010000009.1 coordinate 64,378,742, forward strand.
AAGAGGGTCGCGACGGCAAGTCCTCACCCAAGAGACGTTACGTACCGTGTCGTAGCAAGGACCAAGGTACTTTTATTCAGTAGACTTATATAGGTGAAAATTTAATAAGGTAAAGCCAAAGAGGTTGGACAGCTAAATAAGAACAGCCTAAAATCAAATAGTGAAAGGAATGCAGCTCTACTGTCTACATAACTACGGCCTACTTCAGAAGCAAAAGCCCGTGCTGGCATAAGGCCGGCTAAGTCAACTAGAACAGACTAAATTGAAATGGTGAAAAGAATGCAGCTCTACTGTCTACATTATTACGGCTTACTCTAGAACCAAGAGCCCAACTTCCTCAACTACAATAGTGCACCTCACACCACTATCGGCCTAGCAAATTTAAAGCGTAAACCTATATAACTTCTGATACGGAGACCAAATAACTTCCTGAAGTAAGCGTCTGAAAACCTGTATAATTATATACAGTAATTGAAAAGAAACTCAGTAGTTTATAGTAGCAAAACAATGTTCCTGAACATCAATTGCAACTATGTATACCTTACGAGGCCCGCAGGGTGATAGTGCCAACAGTGCACCTCATGCGGTGTACTTTAGGCATTACTGACGTAAAATTTTCTAATCTGTAAAATTTTAGCTTCTGTCAAGATTAAGTTTAATAACGGACAGGACAATCATCTCCAGCGTGCTTGGAATTCATTACCATCATCTGGACTCTCAAAAACACGAAAGTCAGGAAGTCGTACAATCTAAAAATTAGCCTTAATGGCTAACACGTTATTAGTAAAAATTTAGTTACTTGGTTTAACAGCCAACTCATAATCACTTGTAACCTGGCATAAGTTCCGAACAGAAACCTAACATCAGAGATTCCATCTCGACGTAACAAAGCAATTATTATAACATGACCTTGAATGACTTCAATTAGGATGCCTTATATAACGTAAGAAAAATCCCCGTAGGGGGTTAGGGCCGTCAGTGGACCTCATGCGGTGCACTGTAGGCATTTACTTAAGGTTCTTTGCAGCGTCCATTCCCTAGGCCCCTAGGTGCAACCCCTTTCATTCCTTTTACTGTACCTACGTTTATATTCTCTTTCTTCCATCTTACTTTTCATCCTCTCCTAACTGAGAGGTTTTCCTCCTGTTACACCTTTCAAACCTTCTTACTGTCAATTTCCGTTTCAGCTCTAAATGACCTCATAGGTCCCAGAGCTTGGCCTTTGGCTAACATTCTGTATTCCATTCTGATCTTTTCTAACGTAAGAAAATACTCTTACCAACTGATACCACTTTTAAAATACTGCAAGAACTCGAACAACCAAAGGAAACGTTTGCAAACGCCTGCAACGTTGCACGACAATCATCGTAAATCGCGACTAGGTGTCAGCCCAACAGTAAAGCAATATTCATAAACATTTTCACTTTGTATAACATAGGACCTTGAATCCTCGTGAATCGAGAGAGAGAGAGAGAGAGAGAGAGAGAGGCGCCTGCCTACTACTACTACTACATAGATCATCGCCAACCAGCGGATTCCACAAGTTGGAACCAGCGCGCTGATGGGAATACAATGGAATTCCGGAACGTGCAGGTGATGAGATTCCTTGTAGCACAGATACAGTGCTTTCGGGAACTGAGTGTGTTATGCCTTCTCGTGAGCTTTGTGTTTGCCGTTGTGGTTGTTAGTGCTTTTGCTTTTGATTGACTTTCGGGTCTGAATTATTTCTGGTGCTGGTCTCTTGTATTCGGTGATACTTCCGTGTATGAGATGTTACTTTATGTATATGTATATGTATATGTATGTATATATATACATATATACAGTATATACATGTACACACAACACTGAGCACACCAGTACAGAAACAAAAATGATGGATTACTGTTTAAAATATAGAAAAAAACTGACATAACATTGATGACAGACTTTCAACTTAAATTCCTAAAAGAATGGTTTACCCAGAAAGAATAATTATTATGCTTTCTGGGTAAATCGTTCTTTTAGCATTCTCTCTTAAGGTTTTCTGATAACACTGCTATCTTAAAGCTGCTTAATAATTGTTATTCAGCCTCTTATAGGACTGCAAAGTTATCAAAAAACCTGAAGAGAATCATTTTGAAGACTTTTCCCTATTATTATTATTATTATTATTATTATTATTATTATTATTATTATTTCAGTAGATGAAACCTATTCCCGCGTAACAAGCACAACAAAGGGGCCACTGACATGAAATTCAAGCTTCAAAAAACGGCTTCAACCGCCCACCGGAGACCCCACACTGCAGCAGGAACTGACCATGATACAGAGCCAGTGATTTTTCATCGCCCTGGGGGAGACATGAACCCGCGACATCTGAGTGGCATGCCACGACACTAACCACTATACCACCTGACTAGCTATGGCTGCTTCTAACTACAAGCTCTCTTAATCATTAGGAAAAGATATTCAGCCAAAAAAAAAAAAAAGGCAAATGGTGATCTTCTGTGCTCTATGTGAAAAGAGAACAGGAAGCAATGTTTGGCAAAATGCCCCTGGCAAATGATACTGACAAATATGGATAATATATCTGAGCGAACTGTGACAGTTTTCAGGAATATTGCCAACGGGAGGACTCTTGCAAATCTTTCTATAAGAGCAAAAGCAGAGACTGACTGATTGACTTGGTATCGGTTATTGGCGGCGCACTAAGAGAGGATGAAGTCAGAGTCGACATAACAGACAAGTAAAAAATGCGCCCACGTTTCGTCGGCGCAATCGAGTTTTCTGTACAGCCGCTACAGCGTATAATCAAGGCCACCGATAATTGATCTATCTTCCGGTGGTCTCGCTATAATGCTGTATGAGCAGCGGCCCATGAAACTTTAGCCACGGCCAGGTGTTGGACTATCTTATATCGTTGCCAGAGCCACGATTATGGCTAATTTTAACCTATAACGAACTAAAAAGTACTGAGGCTAGAGGGCTGAAATTTGGTATGTTTGATGATTGGAGGGTGGATGATTAATATACCAATTTGCAGCCCTCTAGCCCCAGTAGTTTTTAAGATCTGAGGGCGGACAGAAAAAGTGCGGACAGAATAAAGTGCGGACGGACAGACAAAGCCGGCACAATAGTTTTCTTTTACAGAAAACTAAAAATCAACATATACAAAAAATAAAACCAGAAAATTTTGAAATCTAAGTTAACTAAATGGACCAGGTCATGTGTACTTCAAATAGCTGAGATGAATATTAAGAAATGTTTTAACGTGAACAATATATAAAGAAAATTATCAGCCAAAAACCTGTAGACTTCGTCTAAGAGCTAATTTATCTGCAGCTAATAATAATAATAATAATAATAATAATAATAATAATAATAATAATAATAATAATAATAATAATAATAATAATAATGGTGAAGAAATTCAGAATGGTGTCAGTGCAAATATGTTAAATAAATAAATAAATAAATATATATATATATATATATATATATATATATATATATATATATATATATATATATATATACATATATATATATATATATATATATATATATATATATATGTATGTATACCTATAAAAGTTAAGTATACATATATCTGTATATATATACATATATACTGACAGCATTGTGGATTTCTTCATCAATTTAGTGACCCGTGAGATTATAATATAATAATAATAATAATAAGCAACTTTTGCTGAAGACCGTACACAAGTCAGAAGTACAGGTACAGTAGAGACCACATTAATAATAATAATAATAATAATAATAATAATAATAATAATAATAATAATAATAATAATAATAATGTGTTCGCATGCGTCAATAATTCATTGAAAAATAAAATACCGTAATCGTATCTGGTTCTATTTCAAAATTTTGTCAGCTTTCTTATTGTTGCAAGCGGCTGAATTATATTAACTAAAAATACACGACAGCGTCCGTAGACGCCCAAATATCCGCCAGGGCTGAGCAATCCAATCTTCGTAAGGGTTTTCCTTCCAAATTCCTATCTCTCCCAATAAATAAATAAATAAATAAATAAATAAATAAATAAATAAACAAATAAATAAATAAATAAATGCATATATATAATATATATATACAGAATGTCCGTCAGTATATATATATATATATATATATATATATATATATATATATATATATATATGTGTGTGTGTGTGTGTGTGTGTGTGTGTGTGTGTGTGTGTGTGTGTGTGTGTGTGTTCTTCAATGCCTACCTACATATGAGAAAGTGTTTGTAATAAAATTTAATAAAAGTGGTGATAAAACATTTTTCCGTTACATACTAATTATAATTCCCTGCAAGGCTCCTTTGCATGCACGTGAGTAAGGAGAGAGAGAGAGAGAGAGAGAGAGAGAGAGAGAGAGAGAGAGAGAGAGAGAGAGAGAGAGAGAAGCGATTGATGCAGTCTAGTAGTTACATTAACCTCAAAGGAAAATCCCTTCCCATCAACAAACCTCTTTTTTTTTTTTCCTCTCTTTCTTTCGCTTTTTTTTCTCTCTCTCTCTTTTCAGTTCGAGCCTTTGATGAGCATCTATTTGCATTGATGGATTTCCTTTCAACCACAAGGGACGGCCCACTGCTTATTTCGGTTGCCCCCACCCCCACTACCAGTCCCCCTCCCCCCCTCCCACCCCCACACTGGCAACCACAACCACAACCAACCCAACAATAGCTGGTGGGATGGTTGATCACAATGGCTGCCTCCAGAAGTGCCTTTGCTCTCAACTGCCGAGAGAGAGAGAGAGAGAGAGAGAGAGAGAGAGAGAGAGAGAGAGAGAGAGAGAGAGAGAGAGAGAGAGAGAGAGAGACTTCTTATCCCATCTGCCAGCGGAAGAATGAAGAAGAAAAATCTGGGAGCTTGCTGGTGAGAGCCGTTACAAAGGCAAGGTCACTTACGACAACGAGAGAGAGAGAGAGAGAGAGTGAGGGAGAGACAGACAGACAGACATTATTGTTATAAGACTGGAAAGATAAGACCTGGGAAAAGAGTCAAGACAGAAATACAAATTAATTAGATCACTTGCCAGTATGAAAGCCAAATTTCCTCTATAAAAACAATAACATGAAATGCCTTTTTGGACGTCGATTTAAAAGCATCACAAAGAAAGCCTTTTTCTACGTCGTTAACCGAATTGAATATATAGAATTTAGGCCAAAGGCCGAGCGCTGGGACCTATGAGGTCATTCAGCGCTGAAATGGAAATTGACAGTCAAAGATTTGAAAGGTGTAACAGGAGGAAAACCTCAAAGCAGTTGCACTATGAATGAATTGTTAGGAGAGGGAGGAAAGTAAGATGGAAGAAAGAGAATATGAAAGGAGGTACAGTAAGAGGAACGAAAGGGGTTGCAGCTAGGGGACGAAGGAACGCTGCAAAGAACCTAAGTAATGCCTACGGTGCACCATATGAGGTGCACTGACGGCACTAACCCCCTATGGAGTCTACTTCGTTAAGAAAAAACAATGCCCAGCGATTCAATTTTTCAAACAGCTCAACTTTACAAGACTAAGAGAATTTAAATTCTTATTTTGGAGATTTTTTAACAATGCCATTTATTGTAGAAGGTTTCTACCTGACAACTGAAATGAATTAATATTTAATATTAACAGAAGACAACTAGTTGACAACTGATATATCTTGACATTCATTTTTCGATGACATTTAACATATTCAAATGGGGTTTAATATAGATAACTACTGTATCAAAAGAACTGCAACATATCAAATAAAATCCTTGTACTTTCTTCTACCAAAGGTTGCGTTCCTTTAGTGCTTGCCACTTCTATACGTAAAAGCCTCTCTTGGGGCAAGAGACCGTGCTGACACATTGTCTTGAAGTCTATCAACCAGAAATGTCTGAACTGACAAATATAGTATGTCAAATTTCTCCTTCCGTTAAACCTAATAAACCAAATGGATTTTTGAGGAAATGCGCCCGCATCTCGTTCTGGACTCGAACACGGGTATACTCGGTTGCAAGTGGGGAGCTATCAAGTACTTGCGCCATGAGAGAGAGAGAGAGAGAGAGAGAGAGAGAGAGAGAGAGAGAGAGAGAGAGAGAGAGAGAGAGAGAGAGAGAGTCATTCATTCAGTAGGTGTCCCATAAGTGTGTCAAGTATTGAAAGGTGTAAGAATTTGAATTTTAATATACAATTTAGGCCAAAGGCCAACTGCAGGGAGCTATGAGGTCATTCTGCGCTGAAAGTGAAATTAAGAGTAAAGGAGGTTTGAAAGGTGTAACAGGAGGAAAACATCGCAGTTGCACTATCCAACAATTGTTAGGAGAGGGTGGAAAGTAGGATGGAAGAAAGAGAATACGAACAGAGGAGCGGTAAAATAAATTAAAGAGGTTGAAGCTAGGGGCAGAGGGTACGCTGCAATGAACCTTAAGTTATACCTACAGTGCACCACGCGAGGTGCACTGACAGTAATCCACCCATACGGGGGTGAAAGGTATATAGGAGACCTGGTGTGATATCTGGACTTGTACAGCCAACCAAGACGGCATTCGGTATATTACAAAAATTAAATAAATACATTTTTTTTTTAATTCGTCATTTCCAGAATAAGTCCGACGAAAATCCGGCGCGGAAAAAAGTCCCGATTAACGACACCACTACAATAGCGAGGACAAAAGTGTCCGTCGGCAATCCGCGCGAATTTCCTCAAACTCCGACGGCCATGCTTGGAATGAAAAGCGGTCACTGCTTGGTAATCCAGTTATTGCAATCACCGAAGATAAAGGCGAGGAAAAAAAAAAAAAAAAGACCCCCGGGGAATTTATCTTTCCACTTCCTTTCCGGAACAATTATTCCCTAAATGGAATGAAAACAGCCATTGAGGCAGACGACAATAAAAAGGAAAGGGGGATTTGTCTCATCAGCCGCTGCCGCCATCTCTGAAAAAACGGGGCGAAAAGGGAAGACCAAAAAAAAAAAAAAAAAATGGCGGATGAAAAAATATCCTCGAAAAAATATACTCTACTTGTTGCAGAAGCGAATTATCTCGGCCCGTGAATGCAAAAACTCGCAAGGACTCACAAGTTGGAGATAATTGGTGTGTGTGTGTGTGTGTGTGTGTGTGTGATGATTATGAGATAATTGGTGAGGTAATTGATTTTTCCTAATGACCATTCACTGATTAAGGGATAAGTCCGTTTCTTCTTTTGTGTCTCTCTCAAAAAACCGTGAGGTACTTTCCTTTCCTTTGTGCGCCCAGAACTTATTGTGGGTGTGGGTGTGGGTGTGTGTGTGCGTGTGTGTGTGTGTGTCCTTAAAGAGGAAAGTAGGTAATAAATTTAATGAATTAGAGACATTAACCAACATTGTTAACTAAATTTCCTTTACCTGAGAGAGAGAGAGAGAGAGAGAGAGAGAGAGAGAGAGAGAGAGAGAGAGAGAGAGAGAGAATCCCAAAAATCGATTGTCTTCCAGATATTGGTCAAAGGTACCTCAGGAATATATCATCATTAAAATTATTGTGTGCAATCAACACGTAACCATCTTTGCAACAGAAATAAATGACTACTTAACGTAAGGATCGCACCCACGACTCTCGAATGAAGGACAAGGACGCTACTAACTGAGCCACAAAAGTAATAAAAGAAATTGAAGCCTAGGTGCCTGTACAGTACCTGAGGAGTTACCTGAGCAGGTCGCAAACGCCTGAGCTGGTAAATGCCCTTGCTTTTCACTCGGGAATCCTGGGTTCTATCCCGGAGCGAGGTGGAAATGTAGTTCAGTTGCAAAAGTCATTGTGCGTTGGGAAGAAAAGTTCCCAGGGAACAGCCGTTTCCCTAAAATTGGGGTGGAACCCAAAGGAAAAACTGGGCAAAAGTCATGCAAGCATTCGTCCATTTTTTTTTTAAATAAAAGACAAACCACTTAAAATTACTATCAAATCATCACCCACTTCTTCTACTTGTACAGATGGCTCATCATCATTGCGTCGACTCACCTACAAACAGTGCAGACAAATATTTTGCAAGTACTTCATTATTAGGCATTTTCGTTCCATCTCATCCATTCGCTAGTACTGTACTTTTCTGATCGGCTTCACCTCGTATGTCCTTTTCACTAGAATACAGTCCTTCCTTCCCTTTATGTGGTCAAATCACTTAAAAATAAATCCCGTCTTTCATCTATGCTAATATTGTCCATTATCAATGTATTATATATATATAATATATATAATGTACGCATATATATATTTATATATATATATGTGTATATATACATACATATATATATTATATATGTACAGTATATATATATATATATATATATATATATATATATATATATATATATATATATATATATATATATATATATGTATGTATATTTATATATACATCTATATAAATATATATAGACATATATATATACTAAGCCACAATTAATCAATTAATATCGAGTTAATTTTACCTTGGGAGTAACTTACATCAAACGGGATTTATATGCGATAATACACCTACCCCAACCAGGACTTGAACCTATCCTATGGCGGGCTGACATCAGGGAGACAGTGACGTTATCCGCTCAGCTGTCAAGAGTGAGACGGAATAATTTCTACTCCGTCGAGGTTATTTTGAATCAAAACCAACCAGTCTAAACCATGTAAGCTGATAAGCATTCCCTAAGAGAGAGTGGCTCCCAAGAAAGGAGATAAGGATTGACACGAATTCATATTTCAACTGACAAATCGTGGATGAACCCCTTGTGCAAAAACAATAACAAAAAACCTTCCATAACATATACGGAAAAGCATAATCAATTTCACGACCGTAACTAAACCTGAAGTCATGTAATCCACAGTGAACTGAACTGCATATAGAATTTAGGCCAAAGGCGGAAAGCACTGGGACCTATGAGGTCATTCAGCGCTGAATGGAATTCGACAGTAGAAGTTTGAAAGGTGTAACAGGAGGAAAACCTCGCAGTTGCACTATGAATGAATTGTTAGGAGAGAGTGGAAGCATACCTTAGTTTAACCAGACCACTGAGGAGCTGATTAACAGCTCTCCTAGAGAGGGCTGGCCCGAAAGATTAGATTTATTTTACGTGGCTAAGAACCAACTGGTTACTTAGCAACGGGACCTACAGCTTATTGTGGAATCCGCGCCACATTATACCGAGATATGAATTTCTATCACTAGAAATAAATTCCTCTAATTCTTCGTTGGCCGGTCGGAGAATCGAACGCGAGGCCAGCAGAGTGCTAACCGAGAACGGTACCCACCCGTCCATTGAGGAACTAGGAGAGGGTAGACAGTAAGTTGGAAGAAAGAGAATATGAAATGAGGTATATTAAAAGGAACGAAAGGTGTAATCCACAGTAACGCTGGACAACGAGCGTAAGTGATGAACAAGCCCCTCGTCCCCAACACTGAACAATGAACAATCTTTGAAAGCGGGAAGGGGAGAGAGAGATGCAACCGACGGAGTATCGCGGACGATAGGGCGAATTCCAATCAATAGATGGCGCTCGAAGCATAAAAAAACTCCACACTACAATTTCCAGCAAGTCAAACTTTTGTTAATAGAAATTGTTTGTTTGAATGATTGTCCCATTTTGTGACCCCGGGGAAAA
>JANJGK010000009.1:64393356-64405856 GCA_039081455.1 Macrobrachium rosenbergii
CTACAATGTTACTAGGAGTCAACCAACTTCTAATTAGTTAAATTGCAATGTCAAAATAAACACCGCTGGCCAGAGATGATTGCTCCCAGTACCTAACAGAAACTAAACGTCTTGCCACGCTCCCTATGAACAGAGAAAGAGAGAGAGACGCACATCATACCACCCACCCCTATGGAGAGAGAGAGAGAGAGAGAGAGAGAGAGAGAGAGAGAGAGAGAGAGAGAGAGAGAGAGACTCAAAACGACCCCTTCTCCCCCCACCCCCAAACCTAAAAGCCAAAACAGCACCGTAAAAGTTAAGGTACACAACAAAATTTCCGAACGTGTTCCAACATCGGAACTGAAACTGGAGTATAAAATTTAGGCTCGAGGACAAGCGCTGGGACCTATGAGGCCTTGTCCAGACATCGTGCCGTCCCTTAGGCCCCTATGACTGAAAAGCCCGAAGAGGTGAGAGCCATCAGGCCGCACTCAAACATCCACTAAACCTGCTTCAGTAGTGACGCCGCCGCCGCCTCCGTCAGTAGGGATACTCCGCGGAAGATTACCGCCGCATAAATACCGATAAAACACGTCGTAACCTTTCTTCGAGGCAGGAGTAAATACACTGGCCAAGGGGTCCCTTTCCAACAACCCCCCCCCACAAAAAAAATAAAGGGCTATTGGACTTGTCCGGAAAGCCTGCTTGCAGATGACATATTCTGGCAATCAAAACCCTCGTTCGACATGGAGGAGATCATAAAGGGAGAGAGAGTCGGGGGGGCGGGGGGGAAGGAATGGGGGGAGACGTAGGGGGGATACATGGCTTACAACGGGGGTAGACCGGAAGGGGGGTAGATGGGGATTTTACATGTCCGTTGTTGGACGACATTTGAATCCAAGTGAATATCTGTGAATAATTTCAGCCTCAGTAGGAGAATTACCTCGTCGAGGTTATTAGACTTACATAGTCGAGGTTCTTAGGGGGATTTACCCTCGTCGATGTTATTAGGAGATTTACCTCGTCGAGGTTCTTAGATTTACCTCGTCGAGGTTCTAAGGAGATTTATCTCGTCGAGGTTATTAGGAGATTTACCTCGGCGAGATTATTATGAGATTTACCTCGTCGAGGTTATAGGAGATTTAAATCGTCGAGGTTATTGGGGATTTATCTCGTCGAGGTTATTAGGAGATTTACCTCGTCCAGGTTATTAAATTTACCTCGTCGAGATAATTAGGAGATTTCCCTCGTCGAGCTTATTAGGAAATTTACCTCGTCGAGGTTAATAACAGATTTACCTCGTTGAGGTTAATAGGAGGTTTACCTCGTCGATGTTAAAAGGAGATATACCTCGTCGAGGCTAATAGGAGATTTACCTCGTCGATGTTAAAAGGAGATTTACCTCGTCGAGGTTAATAGGAGATTCACCTCGTCGAGGTTAATAGGATATTTTCCTCGTCGAGGTTAATAGGAGATTTACCTCGTCGAGATCTTCTCGTTATCAGTTATAATAAAATGATATAATTTGACGAAACAGTGACCTGACCTTTGTTATCTCTCGTCTCCCTTCCCTCCAAGCCCGGCTGCAACCCACCACAACTGACAGACCACCAGGTGCATAAGGCAGTTCTTATGTCAACAGAGAAACAATGGTAGCTTGTCCTGTGCTATTCCCCACCCTAAATCTGGATGCGAACCACAACAGTCGACTAACCTCTAGCTACCTTACTGGAATTGGAATCGAAATACAGGATTTAGGCCAAAGGCCAAGCGCTGGGACCAATGAAGTCATTCAGCGCTGAAAGAGAAACTGACAATAGGGAAGTCTGAAAGGTTTAACAGGAGGAAAACGTCGCAGCCGCACTGTCAAATAATTGTTAGAGAGGGTGGAGAGTCTGATGGAAAAAATAGAATATGAACGGAGGTACAGTAATATGAATAAAAACTACTAACTAACTACTAGCTACCTAATTCACTGCTTAGATCAACGTAAGTACAATGGATGTTTTCAGTAAACTTGCTAAATCTCGCCCCCCCCCCCCACCCCAACCTTCCTTACATTCCACCCTTTACTTCCAGACTGATCTTGGGTCTCTCGATTGTGTGGCTAGGTTGATACCCACTGGACCACACACACACATATATTATATATATATATATATATATATATATAAATATACAGATACATTACATACATACCAGTATATATATATATATATATATATATATATATATATATATATATATATATATATATATATATATATATATATATATATATATATATATATATATATACTGTATGTGTGTACATATAGATACATATATATATATGTATGTATATATATATATATATATATATATATATATATATATATATATATATATATATAATAGAGTGCCTTGTATGAAACAAAGAAGTAACGATAACAAAAGTGAACTAGCCAGTAAGGGCGAGGAATTCTCTATCTCCCTCTGTGTTAATAATAATGTTACTCTTCTCCTCAGAAGCGCTAGAACTATACTCAGGAAGCTGTGCCCGCCTCTTTTTGTACAAAACCGGAAAAACTCTCTCTTTCTCTCTCTCTCTCTCTCTCTCTCTCTCTCTCTCTCATATATCCCAGCATTAAGAGGGACGACTGCTTGCCAATCGCCGTGGAAGCAACAGCAATCAAGTCCGTCCCACGAAGATAAAACATTCAAACAACAGGTGAAAAATGCGCCGAAGTTTCTTCGGCGCAATCGAGTTTTCTGTACAGCGTATAATGCTGTATGACACTCTCAGCCGCGATCCATGAAACTCTCAGCCTCGGCCTATGAAACTTTCAGCCACCACCTTATGGTGGCCTATGTTGTTGGCACCTATAGCGGTACCAGACGCACGATCATGGCTAACTTTAACCTTGAATAAAATAAAAACCACTGAGGCTACAGGGCTGCAATGTAGTACGTTTGATGATTGAAGGGTTGATGATCAACATACCAATTTGCAGCCCTCTAGCCTCAGTAGTTTTTAAGAACTGAGGGCGGACAGAAAAAAAAGTGCGGACAGGAAAAAAGTCACCTCAAAAGAAGCGTCACAGAAGCTCCTTCCTGAGGCGCCGAGCGAGCCTTGAGAAGTGCTTCACTAAACAGCCGAGTATTTCGCTGGTTTTTATCGGCGGTCGCCTCCCCGCTGACATTTACGGCCCAGATTAATTTCGCTGTCTTGCGACCGCGATTTTGGGGACCTTCGGGTCGTTTCCTGTCCCCACCTTATTGAGCAAGAGAGAGAGAGAGAGAGAGAGAGAGAGAGAGAGAGATGCAACTAGTGGCCATCGCCAAAGGAATCTGGAAATCATGAGCATTGGTTTTACGTAACCGATCCTGAGTGATTGCGGGAACACCAGATTATATAATCCTTTTTCGAAACAAATCTTCCTTATTCATAACGCCAAAGAGAGAGAGAGAGAGAGAGAGAGAGAGAGAGAGAGAGAGAGAGAGAGAGAGAGCAGATCATCTCTGATTTTGTATCGGCGAAAAGAGAATTGGATATCAGGGGTTCTTTACATAGGACCGAGATCAGCCATTGTATGATAAACATTAATAACCCTCAAATCGCAACTGCATCTCCTATCTCTCTCGCTCTCTCTCTCTCTGTTGTGCAAATACAAAAACGAATATACGAGTATGTTATAACCAAACAACACTATATCTCATATCGCCTCAAACGCCGTTGTGTCTCCTATGCTTTGTCTTCCACAAATCTCCACTAGGCCTAATCTCCAGCCTCCATTCTCAAAGTTCTCATCCAAGTAGGTCTGGGTCACCCAACTCTTCTGGTGCCCTCAGGAGCCCAACCAACGCTATCAATCGAATTCCCCAAGGGGATGTGCAAAGGACATGTCCAAGCCATCTCCATTTCCCTTTTATCATTATCTTGTCTTCTTATGGAACTCGTGAAATTTTACTTCATGCTATCTTTTACTCCCCTATCCAGCTATCTGACGCCAAATATTCTTCTTAATTAAAACTTTAATAACAAATCGACAAAATATTCCGGATACAGTTTCATTATACCATGATTCATGCTCGTATAGCAATATCAACATAGGTCGAACTAGACTTATGTATAACGTTACTTTCGTGTACAATCTCGGTCTATATGATTTCGAAATATTATTCAGATTGTATATTATATACATACATTCACACATACATACAACACACACTATACTATACTATACACACACACACATTATATATATATATATATATATGAATATGTATATATATATTTATATATATATATATATATATATATATATATATATATATATATACTGTATATCTCTTTATATATTCAGCAATACAAAAACAATTATTATTTGTCGCATGCAATTATACTCACTGAGACGGTCAAGGCCACAATATGCATCTCTCTCTCTCTCTCTCTCTCATACTCAGATTCCTACAACTAGCCTTTGCACCTACAGTATGCACACTGGTTGATGCTCTCTCTCTCTCTCTCTCTCTCTCTCTCTCTCTCTCTCTCACACACACACACACACACACACACACACACACACACACACACACACACAAACATTTCGCCCAGATTCCACATTGCTCTTCAGGGAATCAAATCCAGTTGCTTTTACGACTGAATCCCCCAAGAATTATCTGCGGCCGGAGAAGCGGGAACTTTCTATCAACACCTACGATCTCTCTCTCTCTCTCTCTCTCTCTCTCATGTGAGACGAAATTTGCATCTTTCGATCAAACAACAAAATCGAATTAACTGTTTTCGAACGATAACGATGGCAGTTGCTGAGAGATAATATATAGTGTTATTAATTTATATATTCATTATTACCACGTTTGTGACAATGGAGATAATCATGAATTATGATGACTACAATGCCATCATCATTAATAGTAGTAATATTACAAGTTCTCAGTGCCACTATAATAATAATAATAATAATAATAATAATAATAATAATAATAATAATAATAATACCCTAACACCCCAAATTCCTTAACAAAAGCATTTATTGTGTTCAAATGCCGCTTACATCAATCTCCCAAGATTTGTTGTAAGATGAAAAGAACCAAGAACTGATTTTCTGGGTAGGCCTAATCGAGTTAGCTCATGTCTGCCATTAATCGGTCACCCACCCAAACACTGTCCGCTCTAAACGTTGCAAACAAAGATGTACCCCCAAACTTACTGCAACACCAGGAAGAAAAAACAAAAAAAAAAAAGGCAAGAAAACAAGTAGTGAGAATTTAGTTGTTATCTTGTATGCGTTAGACAAGGGGCCTGTTCCTCTAAAGGAGTACACTTGTTCTCCCGTTGTCTAAAGTGCAGACGAACATCTCATGATACACCAGTTTAACAAGCAATAAAATCCTGCGCTCTCTTACGCTTGTTTTTTTATTCTTTTTTTTTCAACATTCTGCTTCCACTGCCGTAAGGAAAAAAAATACAGTTTAACGCACTACTCTTAGTTCTAAATCCCGATAAAAGAGAAGGGTTAACAGCTGTGTTAACGAACGGAAAAAAAAGTTGTCACCGAAGCTTGGAACCAGGACCGAACCATAGCGGTCTCTGGCAGACAGCAATGGTTCACAGTGGGGCCTAAAAAACCAAACAAATAAAATGTATTACAATTTTCCGCCTATCATGCGTAAAAGTCAGTCAGCATCCTTGTGAGGATGTTATTCGGTCGGTTGAAAAATGATCCGTAAATGTAAAATGTAAATAAATAAATAATAGGTCTAGGTCTCTTAGATGTTAACGTTGACAGAATAATTACAGGTACTCAATGTACATTACAGATTAAAAATAACTAAGTTTATCAAGAAAACAGAAAACTATTTTATGATAGCGATGCTTATACAGCTTGATATAACAATGGGCGATATTTTCCGAAAACAAAAATGTGTTTTGATAAGAATGAAGGAAAGTTTGTAACAGAAAAACAGTGTCATCTAGTGCAAATAAACTTGATATGGTATTCATTTATCATTGGCAATACAGCACCCACTTTAGTTTATATATATATATATATATATATATATATATATATATATATATATATATATATATATATATATATATATATATATATATATATATATATTTACGGAAATGCAGTGATGAAAATAAGTGTACCTACACACACACACACTATATATATATATATATATATATATATATATATATATATATATATATATATATATGTATGTATATATATATATATATATTACAAATATGTGTATATATAATTACAACCACTGAAAATAAGTACAATTCCGGCAACGGGAACCATTTCGAAGGAAATAACCCCATTTAAAGCCAACAAACCAACCATCTTTGATTCTGACTAAATATAACATAGCAAATTACAAAAGAAAAATAACCACGCTTAACGTGCCGAGTACACTAACAAAAATATATCTTCATCAGACCAACAAACCTACATCGCTTAATTGTGTCTTACTATACAGTAACAGTACTGGAATTAAAACCACTTAACTATAACAAAATTTTTCTTTAATTTTTGGTTCATGAAATCACTGCTAAGGAATTAATAGGTTTAAACCAATCAGCTAACTTCGTTTAAACCAATGAAATTATCTACTAATTTCGCTTAAACAAGGAATGAAACCATTCAAAACCAACCAAATGTAAGTGTCTTGGTTTTTTAAATAAGTGTCAAATTTCATACCATTTTGAACGCACAAAGTCATCAGATATGTAGAACATAAACCAGGACAATGGAAACAAAACCAGAGTAAACCAACAAACAAAATGTACGTAACAATTATGGTTTATAAATCCATGCCAAACCAATTCATACCATTTTGAACACACTAAAGTCATCAGATTTGTAAAACATGAACCACTGTAATGGAAATAAACCGTATTAAACCAGCAAACCAAATGCACTGTACATATCAACTATGGTTTACAAAACCACCTCAATCCGATTCACACCATTTTGAACACACAAAGTCATCAGATTTGCAAGACATAAACCAGTACAAAGGAAATAAACCGTATTAACCCAACAAACAAAATGTACATATCAATTGTGGTTTATAAATCCATGCCAAACCAATTCGTACCATTCTGAACACGCAAAGTCATCAAATTTGCAAAACAAACCGGTACAATTGTGACAAAACCAAGTTTAACCAACATACTCACCTCCATCGATGCTATCTCTATCTATCTACAGTAGCAGGTATTTAAAAAAAACCGTTATCCGTTTGGTTCCGCTTCGTCCGAGTAAAAAAAACACACATTAATCACACACACATCATAAATCAAAACACGCCGAGCAAATATTGTTAGTCAAAACACCGGGAAGACCGACAGCAGACAAAACTGTTTGAGACTCCATCACCGGCGCATGCGCAGGTGACCCAGTTCAAGTTGACTAGACTCGGCTGTATCTTCAATCGCTCGTGATTTTATTCCCGTGTGACATGAAAGGATTTAATTTATACTAACTATTTGTTACTTGTTTTAAGTTATTCATACAAATTAAAGCACATACAAAAACCTCAAGAGAAACTTTTCCTCCCAGTATATCGCTTCATGAACGACCGTTAATTAGCGTACGACTAGTACCCCATTTTTGGTTACCAAGTAACACAGCCCACAGTTCCCGGCTCTGAGAAGAGGACTATGGAAAATCCTAATGTAAAAGTATCCTAGCAGCCCTAACCTTTGACAATATCCTCTATACTTTGTTTACTGTGTTGATCTAAAACGCACTATACTTAAGCTCTAAGGAAATTAACTAGCTTCTGAGTTAACAAGCATAGGGAAAATATGCCCTGGAGAGCCGGTTACAGGCCTCGACGCTTTTGAAACTAGTCTCCATAGTCTTCGTGATATGTGTGCACGAGTGTGTCTTTCAAGCGAGCTGACACAAGGCTTTTTTCCGGTTATCGCGATAATCGTGCTGACGCAGATTGTGACGATAACTCTTGTAGATCGTTTAATAATAATATCAAGTGTTACCTGGAAGCAACCCGTGGGGAAGCCCACTTCCAACCTTCGTCAGCCCCCAAACACGAAGGACCTCCTTCGCCTCTGGGAGATAGAGGTGGGTTCTCTTTAATCCATTTCGTATTTTTCGTTGCCTTTTGATTGACAACCTGTCCTTCCGTCTACCTTTTATGCATTCTTTATATTTTACCAAAGTTTACACCCGATAAATTTGATAAATATATATGTATATATATACATTTTATATACTGTAAATGTGTATGTAATATTCATACTTTAATTGCTGAAACCCGGATTGACGGTTGACACAGTGAATTCTCCCCAACATTAGCTACTTTAAATTCCTATATGAAAGGATTATAAATTTCACTCTAACCCACCTACACCCACTGCGTCATTCACCCTCACATTTCATCTTTCTTCCTGGATATTAAGCCTTAACGTCCTTTTTTCCTACATGGCCAAACCACCCCAAAATACCCTAATCCACCTTTTATATATATATATATATATATATATATATATATATATATATATATATATATTGTGTGTGTGTGTGCGTATGTATATGCCTTAGGCTTAAGAATTGACAAGCTAAACATAATACATTAAGTTTCATTTTGACTAGCAGCTTAGTTTTCTAATGTGCTTAGCATCACCTCCTATTATTCACTACCTGCATAAATTTTAACTGATGTGTGGTCAGTGATTCGTTAGTACCATAGTCTTGGTATTAGTGCCATCCAAGGTTTGAGTTACTTTGCCAAAAGGCAGTGGTGAAGGTTCCACTTGAATAATTCGTTTATTCCTCTGGTATTTTCAAAAGTTGTACAGGGTATGGGGCTGCAGGCCCTATGCCCTTAGACATCTGGTGATTTCGAACCCATGCAGAATGGTGAGACTACTGTTATTTGGATGTATGAAAATGAGATTGCCGATGGCTTTTCAGTAAAGGAGGCTCGTTCGCCATTTCCGGGCATTTTCTCCTACCAAGAAGTCCACAACCTTCCTCTAAATGCTGCTACTCGTTTGGAGACACGACATTTGTATCCAAAGCCACGAGGTCTTTTTCAGACACCAAGTCCAGGTAGCGGCGATCATCACCGCGCCGGCGGTCCTTATAAAAATAATTGATCTGACGTAGTGATTGTCGTTAACTTCATATGAAAGAGGCCCATCCACTAGTTAGCTGGCATTTTTGCCCATTGAGGAGAAACGTGTGCGCGTTAAGTCTCATGTAAAAGACTTTTTAACCTCTCTGTTCTCTTATGAATTCCGATCTTTAGTGTGTTCGGGTTCATGAGTAGCATTTCTGAATGGGTTTCGTCAACCGTCATGCATGTCCAGGGAGAGAAAAAAAAGACAGAATTCAGTTTCTGAGAGAGAGAGAGAGAGAGAGCGAGAAAGAACACAACCCCATAAAGCAAATTGTAAACTCGACACTGCTTGTTTCTTCCGGTTTGGGCGAGGAGAGGGTACTGGGATAACCGTCTCATTGTCTTCCGATAAAAAAGAAATGTAAAGTAAAGAAGCAGATACGCTTTTTTCTTTTATTAAGAAATTAGGACACATCAGTTATTAAGGAATTAAAACAGTCATTCACATAGCAAATCTGTTTGCATTTAAGAATAAAATCTCATGACATGAATTTAGACACACCTATAGGTGTCTCATGCAAGCTTTGGTGTTACGTGCGCCTAACTGGAATATGAGTAATATTTCATTTCTAATCATTTCATATTCTCCACATTTCCTGGAAGGTGATCAGCAGATGTGGGTAAAATCAGACAAGGAATAGCCTTTGAGTTTCACTTTACGAATATGTTTATATATATATATATATATATATATATATATATATATATATATATATATATATATGTGTGTGTGTGTGTGTGTGTGTGTGTGTGTGTGTGTGTGTGTGTGATTAGCAGATGTGATAAGGAAGGAATGATCAAAACGTGGGTAACAATTTAGGGGCAAGATCCCTTGCTGGTAAATTAATCTAAATTAAAGACTACAGCAATTTCAAATCGGAATCGTTCAAAGTAAATTATACAGAGAGACAGGAAAACATGGTCTTTAATTAAAACAAACGAACCAGGGTTTTGATTTGGTGTTAGTGATCTTCATAAGAATGTATGTTTGTTCTAGTGTATACAGGATTTATACACTTTATACACCGAAAATACATGAATATTCTGTCCAAACTGATAATGAACAAGTCCTCGCTTTTTCCAACGTTCATAGGCCTAGTTTCCCCTTTGGTATAAATGTGACCAAACTCCTGAAAACCCCATAACTTCGTTTTCACGCGTTTTCTGTTTTCATGTGGTTTATGTTTATTTCGGTTACCCTTCACATAAAAGAAATATTACTGGGGATTTCGATAACTAATGACATAAGTTACTACCGATAGGCCCAAACTAGACTTGAGGGAAACAAGTTGAGAAATAGATCGCAAAAGCTCAGCTTAACGTTATAGGTCTAGTAAATGTTTTAGACCTATTGAAAGCACGTTTAAACCTTCAGTGACAAAAGATCCCCTTAGACTAAATCCCTATGATTTGGCTGTAAGTTTCTTTGTTTACTTTTTACGGAGTAGGAACGATTACCCAACGCTTCGTCCCCTCTTTTATCCAGGCTTTGGACCGGTATGGAAATGTAAACGCACATGACAGTTAATTTCCCTCCCCTCACCCTTTCCACTGATTAACATGTTGCTGGAGTGGGAGGACTTAGACGGTATTGATTGGGCGTATCCCTTTTATGCTGATGCTCTTAGGCTTTCCGAATCATTTAATATCAGACATGTCTGTGAGATAACTCTCTCTCTCTCTCTCTCTCTCTCTCTCTCTCTCTCTCTCTCTCTCTCTCTCTCCACAGAATGACCTAATGGTTTTCACCTCCTGTCCTTTTCCGTACGGACTGTTGCAAGATGCAAGAGGTCCTGGCGGCAAAAGGCCAACTTATCGAGGAACAACCAAACTTTTTCATAAATTTCCCAAAAAATTTCACCCACTGAAAGCGGCTGCTCTCGCACAGAATAAATTATGTCCTTTCATAATATTATCTCAATTGCAAATGAGCTTGGCAATAATTTAAATCCCCCCCGAAGTCAGAAGAAATTAGAACCGCACCTCCACCGGCTCTCAAATATCAATAAAACTGTCATTGCATCTAGAGTATTTTCGAGGTTTTTCCTCTAGAGAAAATAGGCCTAAAATAGGCCTAAATAGTCGGCTCTCACTTCGAGTGTTGATCGGAACTCTACATAATATGCAAAGCAGATGATCCTCGGAGCCTACCCCTCGGAGGGAGGGGTAGGCTCGCCGATAGACTTAGGTCAATTCACGAACCGGCAACTCCCGTTTGATTGAGCTTCCTGATGTTGCCTACTATTGAATTTCGATATATTGTGTATAGGATTATCGCCCGTAGACTTCCGCGTTGTTTTAAAGGGAAAGGTCGAGGCATTTCCGTACTACTGCTGGTGGGCGTCGTGTGTTATAACAATTTTCTCCTTGCGCATTTCCACAAAATTTCGGGGGGCTGGGTTTGTGCGCCACTCCCCGCCCTCTCCCTCTCCTTCCCTGCCGCCACCACCTGCAAACACCCCTCCCTGCCACCACCACCACCTGCCAACATCCTCGATTCCCTAAGCGGTATCAGAACCAGAGGCAAAGGTTTGGAGGCGGTGAATCGCTTAACAACAACAGAACAAATCTCTATGCATGACAATGAGGCTGCGAGTTATTGTCGGGGGGGGGCGGTTGGTGGGGGGGAGGATAAGGCAACAGCAGAAGCAGCAGGAGAATCAGCCAATGTATTGAAAGATAGAGAAAGAGAGAGAGAGAGAGAGAGAGAGAGAGAGAGAGAGATAGAGAGACAGAGTGATAGGTTATCACTGCCGTGTATATCTTATCCCGCAACCCCTGGTCTGTTTGTAATACTCATACTATCTTGAAGTAGGCCTAATTCATTCCCAAGGGCTCTTTGGAGTGGCTGAATCACCCATAACAATCCTTCTTTATTTTCCTTTTACATTTTCCCCTCCTTCATGCCTTATCTTTTTATTTGCGTATGTCTCATCGTCCTACCCTTCTTCCATCCTCCCCTCATCCACTGCTCCTCCTTCTCCTCCCCCTCCTCCTCCCTTCCCCCACCTTCCCCCCAAGAACCCGAACTCACATTCCTCCTTTCATGATTTCTAATATTCGACCATTCCCCCCTAACTCTTTTCCCCATTTCTTCCCCTTTTCCCCTCTTGTGTTTAGTAAACAACGAGGGAGAAAACAGATCCATCCCCATCAACAACATCCCCTTCCTCTCTCTCTCTCTCTCTCTCTCTCTCTCTCTCTCTCTCTCTCTCTCTCTCTCTCCTCCCCCCTTGCTTTCTCCCTTCGGAAGGGACTTTCTGACAAACAGAAGGGAGTTTCCAGATGCAATATTGAATCTATGGGTCAATTTGCATGAATTGCATGACTCCGTTGCAAAGGCTCCCCTCCCC